>JAYMTH010001199.1:0-15845 GCA_036897465.1 Pelargonium australe | reverse complement strand
AATACAGAGAAAGAGAGGAAAGTCTCTCTATTTATAGCAAACTCATTTCTCACTGTGCACTCACGGACTGCTTCTTCATCATTTTCTTCTTCATTGTGGGCCCCACTGTGGGACCCACATGTTTCTTACTTTCTATAATTTTCAATGGTGGTGGGACCCATGGACATTTAAATATTCAACAAAGTTGACATTTTTAAGAAATGGGCACTGAATTGTTAAAACAAGGAGGGACAGGTCGGAACAGAACAACGGAAGGTCCATTTCCCAAAACAGAAACCAAGAAGAAAATGTCACACAGAAATTGTTAAAACAAACCCTCCATTCCAATCCATCCATTAATAATTAATATAGAAACGGAGAGCTGCTAGGTTCGGGCTATCGATCAATGATTTGCTCCGTCTCTTCTTCCCCAAATTCTCAAAGTTGCCATCTTTTTCCGCCATTTCAGTGGTGGGGTTTTTGGGCATGATCGATAATGATAGATAATATAGTGGGTGATATACTATTGTTTCGCTCGGGAATCACATGTTTCGCCAACCCAAATGCTCAATTGGTGAAAACCATAAGAACCCAACCAAGGCTCTGATCAATGTGCCTCAGCCGCCGGTTGATTTGGACGCCGTTCAGGAGATAGCCGTTTACATCCACCGGTTTCACAATCTCGACCTTTTCCAGCAAGGGTCAGCCTCGTTCCTCAGCTCCTTTTTATGTTTATTTCATAGTGCTCACAAAATTTTGACCTTTTTGTTGTTGTCTTAGATGGTTGTGTGTTTATTGTGATGGTGCAGATGGTATCAGATTAAGATTACTGCAAGATGGGAGGAGGATAGTGAAAACACTGCTCCGGGAACTCCCTCGCGGGTAACTCAATACGAAGGTATGATGGTACTCACTACTATTTAGTGTGCTGTTCTTGAATATGAGTATTTGGAATTGGTTGTGTTCTTGAATAAGGGTGCTCTTTTAATATTTAAACCTCATGAGAGCAATGTGAAAAAAAAAAAACTATAATCTAATTGTCTTATAGACAACTAATGCGGATCCATTTGGCCGTTCTGTTTAGTTTTGCATTTGGTATTCTCTTTGCTAGTTGTGTGCGTTGGCTAATTTCCATCGAGAAGCTCTGGAATCTAGTGTGACTAATGAATGAAATATTGTAGAGGCAATTTGTTTTATGGCAGGCTAGTGTTTCACGGGTTTAGTGAATCTTCCACTTATAGTTGAGGATTGTTTTGAAGGTACACAGAGAAATCGGGATGGTTGGAGTAGCTTCTTAATTGTATTCTATCTATCATCACATCTGTTGGGATTTCACACGATCAGTCGTCTCACACTCGTGTATCAAACTACTAAACCAAAGATAAACACAACAGAAATATAAATACAAGATGAACACGATAATTTAACGTTGTTCGGCAAATTGCCTATGTTCACACGACAGAGCCAACGGTAGTGTTATTGGTAAAAGAGAAAGTTACACGGTACTGTATATGAGAAAAATAGTCTCAATTTTTCTCACGCGCACCCAAAGCCCCATTACACCCAAATTCCCAACTCATATACCGACTGCTCTCAACACTCCACACTTCTCCGTGTTGTGTTGGTTGTTCTCTCCAACCCTCTGTACTTGAAGTGAGCTGCTCTTCCTCACCTACCTTTGCAAGGCATTTAGCTCCTCTTTTTATAGAGGAGTATTGCCGCGTCAATCACCCAAGCAGCAATTGGTTCTTCATTTTCCAACCACTCACATCCACATGCCAATATCCAACAACTTCCATAAAAGAAGTTGTAGCAACTTACTTCACATGCCAATATCCAACAACTTCCATGAAACATATGCTTTTATGTTTTCTGGAATATAAGTTTTAGTTGTGTTCTGTTGGTTTTCTGATACAACTTTTTTTACGTGGTACCCAAACCGACTTTCTTCTCTACTTTTGACTATCTAAACTTGCCCACCAGCATAAAGATAGATGTTATTGTTCAGTCTGAATACCTACACAGGCATAGGTTCTAGTAAGTTTAAATGGGGACACATGCCCTTGCTTGTAACTTGTTCATGTAACCAAAATCAACGGACCTCCAATAGCCAACATATGCCTAAAGATTCATGTATAATTTGGAAAATGACTTGGTTGCTGTTGTTAGATTTCAAAATGAACATTAACATTTGAGGCCAACTCGAACGGTATATGTGATGTTAGTGTGCTGGGATTTCATTAGAACTTGCAACATATATACCCAGGAGAAAAATGCCTGATATATATTTACAGCAGAGATGATTTGAAATTCCTTTCGGAATTCTGCATATAACCATGTTTCTTCAGTTAAATTAATAATATTTTGGTCTTTCGTTTAAGAGCTTAGAATTGGTTGCATTTGTTTAAGCTGCAGTTCCTGGACTGAGTTGTGAAGATGCAGATGGAATTTGGAGGATTGATGATACAGACAATAGTTTTATCACTCGGCGTTTCCGGATTAGATTCACAAGACAAGATGTATTTCTAAATATCATGGTCTCGTTTAACCTACCGCTTGCTAAATATGAGGTAGCAAATTTTCCTTGATACACACAAACTATAAAGTACATATTCTAGAAATAACAATTAAGTAGCGAACATTTTAGCAATGGAAAAACTTTTCGCTACTTTTGCATGACTAATACCAGCTTGATATTAACCTGGTTTTAAGGAGTATGCCTAACCTATATTTGGAGGCTATAGATGCATTCAAAACTAAAATAGTGAAATGCACATTTCCACCAAACATTGAATATTTATTCTGTTTCACTTTTCAGGGTTCTTCTACATCTGCTGTTATTTTGAAGTTTGAGCTTATATACTCCCCCTTTTCGCTGATTGGGTCAGTCATCAGAACCATTTTTATGTTCTTGTTGCCATCATATTTTAGAAGTTAAGTGGAAAAATAATTTCCATTTTATAAATTTTTTATGTAAACCTTTTCTTGGTCTACCCAATAGGGTATTTTCCTGCCCACATTTCCGCTTTCATTTAGGGGAGTGATGCCAGTACAACTAAGTAGAAATGGGCAAGATTGAATTATATTATTCCATAGGCCATAGCTAAAAATTGCACCCCTTGGCATACATTGCTAGGCCTTGCCTTTTGCATGGAAGTGATACATATGCAGATTCAGTTGTTTTTTTATTCATGCTTGAGATTATAAAAAGTAGAAGTACCCATATGCATATTTCTATAAACGTGGAACAATGAATGCAAGGCTATATGTGCAGACCGTCTCAGGCTTCTCCGGATGAATGTCCTGCTGCATTCCATGAATATCGAATTCCTCCTAAAGCTCTTCTTGGATTGCATTCTTATTGTCCTGTCAATTTTGATGCTTTCCATGCTGTTCTCGTCGATGCAACTGTGCACATCAGTATACTCAAAGCTTACAGGTCTCTGCCGAAGGTAGCCAGGTTTGTTGCAGATCTAGTTTTATCTTGAACACATTCCTAACTCTTAACTATTTGTTTGCTCTCTTCAGTATATCTTTGAACTCTTTTGGTTTGTTACTTGTAATTTGTTATGACTGTCAACCAATTTTAATGCACCATTGTGGAATTATCTGGTGGAGTAACTTGGGCAGCTAAATTGTTTCAGTGATATTGCTGTTGAAGATGATGCTGGTGAAGAATTTGAGGTATTAGAGCAAGTATGTTCTCCCACTGTAGATATCCTTTTAACTTAGTACTTAGCCTGGCTCTGTTTGTCAGTGAGCCCCTGTAACTTTTTTTTTTCTTCTTTTATTCCTGTCCATAATATTGTGTTTTCTTATTTATATCTCTGCAAAAAGGCTTTCACGACTATGAAACCATTTGTGTTCATATGTAGTAGCTTCTGTGAAGAAATTTTAAAAATTATGTGAAATTAATTACCATTTGTTGCAATAACTTAATATGTATGTAAGTCCTCAAAATGGTACTTCGGCATTTGAGGTGATATTTACCACTTGATTTAAATTTCATTTGATATTCGTATAGCCAGGGTCATTGATGTTTTGTGCTTTTCTGTTTATTTAAATGGAAGCACGAAACATATTTGGTCTGTAGTTTTGTTTTGGTTTCAGTAAAATATTGGATAGAATAGAACTATCACCAGAAGTAAACTCAGAAAAAGAAGTATGTATCAGTAAACTCAGATTGTGTATTTAATTATCCTCATTAGCCTCATGGTGTTCCTTTCATTTGAAACTCTATGGGTTTTCACTTGCATTTTTTCTTTTGCTTAGTGAGATCTACCATAATAATTAGGACATGCATTTATTTTCTCTATGCCCTAACATGAAACATAATGAAATAGTTTGTGTATGATCGTATTCTGCAGAACAAGAAAAGCATAAGCAACATCAAATCCCCCTAGGCTATGTGATTCACATGTGTTTTGGTTTTGAAGCTGCTAATGCACAGTTTACTGTTTGTTGTTCTTGGGACTAATTTTTCTCCATGCAATGACAGTCAAAATTTGCAACTGACCATGCATGCAGTCGAGGTGCTCATGTCAATTCAAAAGAGATCATGCTTGTTAAATCATTGATAGCTGCCCAGAATATACTTCTTAAAGAGCTAAGAATGCTAAGCAAAGCAATCAACCAAGCAATTGATTTGACTGATTTTTCTTCCAAACTGGATGATCTGAAGTTGTTTGGTTCTACTTTGGGAGTAAACTTCGGTAGTGCTGCTGGTGAAGTTTCGCGTTATTTTCCAGGCATGGCCCAAAATGGTGTTGAGGTCCATATTTTGTTCCTTGCATGTGACAACCCTTGATTTAAGTTATTTATTTGTTGCATGGTTTGATGACTATTGCTAAATATGTTCTTCTGTCCTTGATCAGAAAGCAATTGGCATTATTGATTTTCAAAGTGACATGCTGCTTTGTTCTATATCTTTGGACGATCTATCAAACTCCTTCTATTTACTGGGCCATCAAATGTCATATTTATGGAATATATTTTTGAAATTCCACAGGTATGTTCTGTAGTCATCATTGTCTTTTGGTTTAGACATCTGGTTTTCTAATGCCGGTAATTGATTTTATAGGTATTATGATGTAATCACATTTTTTTTTTAATATCATCTTACCTTTATTATTTAGTAGTTAGCTTGGTTTTAGACGATATTCTCTTATTATTGATAAAGTATGTTCTGAGTGTAATTATTAATGATGCATCTCATGTTGTAAATTCATATTCTTTATGTTGTAAGTTAATTACATGGAAGGCAGCTAATGTGCTGTTTATATGATATTAAAAAAAGGATAATTCCAAAAACATACTCAGAATGAAAAAAAAAACTCAGAAAGTGGTTGATTTTTTTTTTTCCACCACTAAGGTTAGGTTTTATGGAACTTTAAGAACAAGCTAAAAGTTCCAGGTAGTACTGCACGAGTAGGTCATACCCATCAGTGTTTTAGTATGTTTGAAGGATTTTTTTTTTCTTTTCATTCTTATAATGTATGAATCATTAGCACCAAATTGCATTGATTCATTTTCCTCCCACTTATCACCAGTCACCAATACATGCAGTTCTTTCATTCTTGGTTTCTCTCGTTGCTCAGTTTCTCTCACCCTCCCTGCCCTTCTCTCCTCTCTGCATGACCTCATGGTACTTATTTGTTCAACATATCTGAACTGGTTAAGTATAGATGAAACTGATCAGCTAGTTAAATATCTGATTCAAAGTGAATCGAACCTATACTGAAACCCCAAGTCTTATTCAGCTACTCTATACTTTCAAATGCCGTTCAATTTCCTTTCAACTTTTGGATGACCAAATTATAAGCTTTTTTGTTAATGTAGATTTAGTATATATGATATTCTTACACCCATTTAATAATTATTTAAACAAAATTTTGATGATTTGTACCAAATTTTCTGTGCTTACTTTTTTACTGCTGTTTTACTCTCTCTATTTAGCAACCGTTGTTTCGTCACTACAGGGCAAACAGAAAAAAGATATTGGAATTTCTGCGCAATGTGTGGGCTAATAATAGGAAAGCTGAATGGTCAATGTGGATGGTGAACTATAAGGCTGAGCTTCCTCTTTATTATATGAGTAGTGGGTATGATCATCCATACCACCATGGTCTGCGAAGCAAAGCTCTGAATTTGCGGAGCTTGACTGATGATGTAATGATATCAATTCTTATATGCTCTTCATGCATTATTATAATTGTGTTAAAAAATGCCATGTTTTCGTAGCCTTTAGGGTTAAAGATTATTGTTTGCTTTCACATCCCCTTATTAGCAGTCTTGATAGTAGATTTTTCAATGCTTTGTGCACAGTCCAGCCACAGTGCAGCTATATGTGCTGAGCTTCATCGACAAAAGATAGCTAAAATGAAGGTTACCTAATTCTTTTTTATTTGGAGTCTTCTTGCCTAACAGTTCATATTTTGGGAAGTTCATAAAAAGAAGCTATTGCTTTCGTGCAGATAAACAATAGGTCAATTCAAGATATGGATATGTTTGGTGATCCTTTGCAAGTGCCTATTGTGATAGTAGAACACACCATGAATGCTCCATTCTCTGCTGCCAATGAAAACTCATACTTAATGAATTTCAAGCAGAAAGATATGCATTGTTTACCCAGTAGCATCAAGGATGTGAACAAGAAACCTGAGGCTAGTCCACAACAGAGTGACCGCATTTTAAGCACTGTTGTCTTTGTACATGGATTTCAGGCATATACTTCAATCCAAATACTTCCCTTAAATTGCTTGTTTTCTTTATCAGTGTTTAAGTGAACAAATTATTGAATAAGAAGTGAACAGGTGCCACAAGACGACGCAAGCTTGCAAATGAAAAAAAAAAGGATGGAATCTTAATTGTCCCATATTTCTTCGCAAACATTAGATTCTAACAAGATCATTTAGGATCAATTGTTTGTTTTATACTCCCTCCGTCCCAAAATGAGTGTCTTGTTTCATTTTCTAGTAAGTTAGTTATGCATGAATTGTCAATAATATCCTTATAAAAATCTAGTTAGGATCTCTCAACACATGATTATGAGGATATAATAGTAAACTTACCACACTAACTAACTTCTCCTTAATTTTTTTCAAAATAGAAAGGAGGACACTCATTTTGGGACGGAGGGAGTATATCATAAAAATACCTATTCTAATTATTTTAATTTCAAAAGAACTCAAACATAATAGCGATCTCTAATTCTTATGATAAGATGGCATATAACTCATTGAAATTACATATTCTAATTATATTGGTTTTAAAAGCACTCCAACACAATAGTGATCTAGAATTCTTACGATAAGATGACATATGATTCTTATCCAGAGAGAGAGAGAGAGAGAGAGAGAGAGAGTCAACATTAAAATCGAGCTTGAAAAAGCCATCCAAATTGAATTCAAACAACAACAAACATCAGCGAATTATGAAGGAAGTTCATTTACAGATAACTATAATAAATCAGATGATCCAAACCCCAAGTAAGAAATTTTAGCTGCAAGAATCTAATCATTAACCAAAATTCATTTATTACTCCCATGTCCAAATCCCATGTGTTCAAAATTTCTATTCCAGAAAGAACTTAATTCATAAGAAATCCTATGAAGTAAATATTAGAGATCATCCACAGTGACAGTCAATAAGAGGATAATAATATCAAAAGTTGTGCATTACCTCCATTCCATAGTCAGTGTATAATGGCTAATTGGCTATTAACCAATTAAAGTTATTCATCAGTTAATGGCATCGAATGTGGTGCACTTTATTATTTTTTAGTGAGATGGATGAACCCATGCTATTAACCATTTATAGGTTAATCCATTGTGAGGATGAGACTTAAAAAATAAAATAAAAAACTGAGCAATGGTGTGATGATGCAGTAATTGTGGGCTCATGCTGTTAACATTTTAGAGTGTAAATTATTGTGGATGCCGTGAGGAAAGAAAAAAACAATGTACGAAATTAGTCATCTTGTCTCCAATGGTAACATGGAACAAGAAATAGCAAAATCAATTACTCCCTTGTTTCAAAGTTATAACCCAGTTATGAGTTTTATTATCATCAGGAATACAGGATGTCATTTGAACACTTGTTATTCAATTATACAATAAATTATAATGTAAAAAAAATAAGTTATTGTAGCTTTTAAAGCAATAATGGCATTCCAGATAATAGATTATTAAGTTTCATCACGCTGACCAAAGAAATCAGTGGACGATGTTTTAGAAACTGTTTTTTTGTTTTTTTATGTTTTAGAAACTGAGGTAATATATAAAAACATACTAAAGGTTTATGCAATTGACCTGTCCAAGAAGCAAATCACGCACGTACACACCCATAGTGGTCATCCGTTTGTTGGATCCCGGAGAAAATTCCTGAAACGGAACATAATTATTATATTTGATAAGAAATCAAAAGTAGTCACAAAATTCAATAAGAAAAAGCAATCAAAATACCTCATCATCTTTAACATATGGTTCAAACCAATTCCATAAAGTCTTTGGATCTGCTGCATATCTCAGGTAGAGAAATCCAATCTACAATAAAATAAAATCAGTATCAATTCTAGACCATGACTAAAATATAAGAAATATCAGCTAGGCCAACACCAAGTTAAAAGGACATAAAACCAACAAAAACACAACACCCAGAACCATAATCCCAAATAACCCTGAGTTCAACCACGTGAATAATTTTGCAATAACTCATGAAGAAGAGAAATAGCAAATATAAACAACTTCCCTTTACTGTACATGAAAAAGTTATATACCATCCAAACAGTTCCTTCAAACAAATAGGGAGACATACAGAGAGAAGAAAAAAAACTAATCCCAATCAAAATCCATTGAACTAAGACATGGAAAGGTCACACATACCGCTCTAATATAAGGAGAATCCTGGTGCTTCAGGAGCCCGTGCATTTGTTTGACAGTGAGCTTCATAGTGAAAAACTTGTATAGAAGACAGAACGCAGTTGAAGGTCCACGACAGTTACCAGTCATCCATGGCTCTACGTGATCAACTTGATTGAAAATTTCATCGATCACTTCATGGTATGTCTTCAAACGGTAGAGCTCCTTGAAATAATCAGATGACAAAATGTTCATAGAGAGGACCCTCTCTATTAGTGAATCAATTGGTTTACCAGAGGTCTGCACCTCCATAGTATCAACTGCTTTAAGGCCGACCCTTCGAAATCAAAACAAATGTAGTCACAAGCAATAGTGCAGCAACCAGAATGTCACAATCCCATTCCTACAGCAGATCAAGAAGTTCCATATAAATGACAATTATCAACAGAAGTACAGAACTCAATGAAGCAACAACATAACCAATCAATACATAGACAGGTTAAAAATACTAAAAATACAGGTGTAAGAAACTGATGCCTATTTTGGTAGCTAAGAAATATCTTTCAAACTAAAACAGCAAACCCTAGAGTAATTCAAATTTAGTAGACACAGAATTAGGTCAGCAAATGCAATTCAAAATCCTAAAAGGCCTTAAACGATTTAAGTACTTCATCACCAAACAGGGGTTTCATACCTTACCTATAGCCCCTTCATTTGTGAAATAAGCAAAAACTGAAAGAAAGATTTTTTTTATATATATAAAACTAGGTCTAAAGCCCTATGAATCAAGCACAGCAACAATAGCGGAGCAATCCAATAGAACCACGAAATTAGGTCAGGAAATGCAATTCAAAATCCTAAAAGACCTAAATTAATCCATGCTCAACACCAACCAGGAGTTTTAATAGCTAACTAAATCACACTTTCCAAAACCAAGTAACCAACACAAATTTATAACTACACACAAATTTCCAACAGCGACGTCCAAAGCCCTAAATATCAACCACGTCAACAATAGAAGAGTAGAACCACCAAATTAGGTCATTCAAACTCCTAAATGAGCTAAATAGTCCCATGCTCTTCAACACCAACCCGGGGTTTAATAGCTAACTTATCTCTCCATTTCCAAAACCAACAAAATTTGAAAACAATAATGCACATAACCTGACCATCCAAACCCCTAGATATCAACCAAAAAAAAAGGAAACTACACAATTTTACAAAGGCAACTATCAAAACCCTAAATATCATCCTCACAAACATTGGAACTATGAAATTAGGTCAGAAAATGCAATTCAAATTATTCAATACCCTAAACAACCAAAATTGATTCATGCTCTTCATCACCTACCAGGGGTTTAATAGCTAACTGAATCTCTCCATTTCCAAAACCAACAAAAACTGAAAGCTACACATAAATTCCTAAAAACAAGGTCCAAAACCCTAAATATGAAGCACAGAAACAAGAGAGCCACGAAATTAGGTCAGGGAATGAAATTCAAAGTCCTAAACGACCTAAATCGATTCATGTTCTTCAACACCTACCAGTAGCTTAATAGCAACCGCATATCTCCATTTCCGAAACTAGCAACAATCGAAAACAAAAACGCCACAAATTTACCATCAAAAACCCTAAATATCAACCACACCAACAATCACAAAGCAAATTAAACTTAATCGAACTATAAAACCACACAAATAGGTCAGGAAATGCAATTCAAAACATGAAATAAAGAACTGACTCCACCAATCAAGAACACGAAACTTACAAGTAAACGAAGCAGATTCGATAAAGCGGATCGATAGAGGCACGAATCGGAACCGAATCGGGGAAGAAACAGAGAGAGCAAGGGTCTGGAACAGGGCGCAGAATTGATAATCGGATGAGGAATCGGGTAAAAACCCTAACAAACGGCGATGGTGCGTCGATTCTCTCTTGAGATCGCGCTTCGCAAGATTTTGGCGACGATGCTTATAACATACGAGGGTTCTTGGTATATACCCGACCGAAACCGGTCCAACAAACGCATTAACGAAATGTCGTTTTTACCCTTGAAGTTGAAGGTGAATTTTGTCTCTTTTTTTTTAGTATTTAACCATAGGTATCCTGAGAGGATCCGAACCATTGACGGTTGACACATTTAAGCCGTTTTACCATACTCAGACTAATCTCATTCGAAACTTAGTCACAGTTAAAGCTCATCACCTCTCCCCATAGGTGTGTGTTGAGTGGGGATCGAACGCAAGCGTTTTTTCCACTCACGCAGCATGTGTTGCTAACTGCGTCACGACTTGTGGGTAATTTTGTTTTGTTTTTAAATTAATGTTGTAATTTTTAAATGATTTTTGAACCTAAAGCTAAATTGGTTGTGGAAATTTATTTATTTCGTTGAACTTTTTTTTTACAAATAGGTGCAAGTTAATTTTGTATACATAGGAATTGAGCACCTATAGAGTTATAAATAAGACATTTAGTGTATGCTTACGTAACAATTTAGTCATAAATTTTGTGCGATAATTTTTGTAAGAGATGAATTTGGACCATTGTGTTGACTAGCACATACTAATGAAAGTATCATATGGACAACGATGGTCAAAATAGGTCAACATATGGTCAATGATGATCAAATAAAATCATCATGTAGCCCACGTACGCATATACTTGTTATTCGGATGTTGCTCGGTGTTTAGTCTCATAACACAAATATAACATCGTCATTTTGATACGTGCTTATTGTGTTGAGCTCATGAACAAGTCTTACCTCTCTCAAGATCCGGGAATTCGGGACGCAGCATAAGCTCAATTTTCTTTATTTGTGACATTGGGTTATCTAATGTGTTCAAACATTCTGAAAATGACCTTGCATGTGTTGACTATTGATTGACTCAAATTGATCTCGTAAATTTGGTTCAATTGTCCCATACAATTTGATTTAAATTTACCTGTGTTTAACCATTTCCTCCACACATGTTGTCACAAAAATTTAACTTAGTGTTAGAACTTTTGTAGAAATCTTACCGTGTATGCAATTCACTCATCACTAATGGTTCTCTGTTTGATATGTCCACCTCTTGAGAACCCTCCATATACCGCTTGTCAAAAAAGACCCCTCCTGTACATATGAATCAAAACATGTCACATATACAATATGTCTTATAAGCCATATACTTATATTTGCCATATCTAAAAAAAAAAATGGTATTAGTATTTCAATTTTGGACGTTTATCATTTTATATAAATGAAAAGAGAAACTAACCAATTCAACGTTTAATAAAATCCAGACAAGCTCCACGTGTAGACATCTCAAGCCCCAATAGCAATCATTGACACAATCTTTTTCTTCCAAAAAAAAACAATCAAATCCAAAAATAGAAAATATATTTCTTAACTGTAAAGTCTCGAACCTCACTGCACTTCCCATCGGAAAAAATGGCGGAATCGAACGGAACGGAAGTGCCCAACGGCGTCTACGTGGAGGTCATTGAGGAGGAGGAGACCAACAAGTACGAGCCGCACGGACGGCGGGTCGATCCCACGCTCTACAGTGTTCTCCACGGTCTGATCTCCATGATTCTCTTCCCGGATCAGACCAGCATTCTCTCCAGTTCTTCGCTACCTCAGAGGATTAAGATCGCCGTCTCCGAGAAAGGTCCGCTCATCGGAGAAGCTTCCAGAAACACCGGCCGTGATGTTCTGCTGTGGACCCGCAGGGGCAGCCCTCTCCGAGCCCTCCTCGTCGTCTCTGTGAGTTCATATTTTCAAGATCTACAAAAAATATTTATGAAAAATTGTATATTTTGGTTCCTAACTATACATTTTGTTCTGAATTGGTAGGAAACTTAATTTTTGTTTCAGTTCAGTCCCTGAATGATACCCATATATTGTTCTAATTTGTTCAACAGACTTGTGTTATTTTGTTTTGAATTGATACGAATGAGACTAATTTAGAGCAAAATTGTATAGTTGAGATCACCTATGATTTATTTCCTTTTCATGTATGCATAGTGAAATTGGGGGATTTGGTTTAAGGTTTTGGTTTGTATCATTTTTTTTTTATGGACTGTGTGGAAATCAAGAATAGAGAAGCTACTTTCATGCCCTCACAAGTGATGATTTGTGGCCTAAGATTTTGAAGAAAAATAATTCGAGTTCATCGATCACAGTTACCTACATTGCATAACGTCGTCGTATGCGTAACAAGAACCAGAACCCAATGAAAAAGGTTTATTTGGAGTTGGAACATAGTACCAGTATTCTCATAAGTTAGTTAAGCACTCGCCCACGTGCGAGAGTCTCGAGGGCCTTCGCAACATAAGCGGGATTCAGGTGTATTTTAAATCAACAACTTAAATAGTGATTCAAGGCAACTATGATAGAAATCGATAGGTGAAAGACCTATGCATTATGTTCTTTCTAATTACTGCTGTTTTCATTTAATTTCCACGTTTTATCCACTTGCATCTCTGTTAATTTCTTTGTAATCGATTTGATTATTTTTTTCATAATTGTTGCAGGTTGGGACGGTTTCTGGTCTCACCTTGACAGGGTTGTTTGTGTTCATGCTTTTCTTCATAGCAGCGAGTGTGAATGCCATAATCATAGCTCTTCTGATGTCTTTGGCCGCAGCAGGAGGGTTTTTCGCCCTTTTCTTTGCCGGTTTAACAGCTATATACATTGGAGCCTTCTCAGTCGCTGTGTTTGTTATTTCAACAGCGACCTTTGTCGCAATAATTGCCGCTCTGGTTGCTGCTGGTGAGCCTTTCTTTCTTAACTCCCAAGTGCTTCATTTTAACATCTCTAAGCTATAGAAGTGATTTTAGTTTGTTACATCCCGCACTTGAATCCGTGACTTGTAGCCTAGCCACGAGTTTTTGGCCATAAATTCATTAGTACGAGTTTTATTTGGATTGAATGATATAGAATTTTTGGATTTGAGATCCTTAACGATAAGTCAGTTTGATAAAGTTTGCAAGAGTGAATATGCAAGAGCTCGAATCCAAATTCCCTTCTCTAATGCCTCAATTTATCCACAGCTAGCTTTGATACTCTATACCTTTTGGTGTAGCCTTTTCCCGCTTAAGCAGTGACGCTATTATCCTCACTCGAATGTGTGATTTCCTCTCGTGAGCTCGAGAGTGTCTAGTCTTCCCTTGCTTATGCAGAGAGACTATTTTTTTGACTCAAATTTGTGATTTCCTCTCAAAACAAAAGAGGGTCTCCATGATCCCGATAGAGAGCCTAGTCTTCTGTTGCTTATGCAGAGAGGCTATTTTTCTGACTCGAAACCGTGTTACCTCTCAAAACAAAAGAGGGTCTCCATGAGCTCAAGCCATAAGTGCCCTTTTGATGCCGGTTTTGCACAGGCCCTCTCGTTTCTGTGGGTAATTGAATGGTTGTCTCAGCTAGCTAAACTTGTTTGGCCTATTTTGTTCCTAACCCGATTCAACTCACAGTATATTTGCATGTTTTTGAATGAAAACAGGTTGGATTGGATTCTTCTTAACTATTTGGCTGGCAACGAAGAAAGGCGTGGATCTTGCAAAGCACTCGCTGGACATGACGGGGTCAGCACTTTCAGCTTACTCTGTTTCCCGGCGCGCTCATCGCCACCACGAAGCAAACAAGCATTCAGATTAAAGCAGTGCCACAAGTAAAGATCCATGTATGTACTTTTTTTTAAGACTACCATATATTGACTTAATGTTTGTTGCTAGGCACCAATCTAGTTCTCCAGAAAGTATTGTATGGTAATCTTGGGAGAATTATTTTTAGCACGATCCCCGGCTCGATGATGCAATTTTCCCTTAAAATGCAACCAAAGAACCGTTCATAAAATGACCAAAACGCTCTCCAAACGACGTCAAGGCGCAAAATTACAGTCCAAACACTTAGCAAAGCTTAATGGTCTCAATGAATTTGGTCGAATATAACATAAGGACTATAGATTGTCATGTGTGTGTTTCCCGTCGATTCATATCTTCAAACAAACAAGTCAAGTATTGATTGTAACTTTTGGGAGACGCCTTGAAAAACGAAAAAAAAAAAAAAAAAAAAGCATTAGAACAAGAAGAAGAATCTAAAATTGAGAAAGCGAATGGAGATGTCGAACGGAAACATTGTCTATAGTCGCAAATTGGAGCAGCCGACGAAAAGCTTTATCCGGAAAGGAAAAAAACGCTTTTCAGCACATAGCCTAAAAATGAGATGCAACGTTGTTTAAGTGAAAAAACACGCGTGCAAACGTGTGCATTCACGCTAAAATGTTGTTTTATCGTTTTTTACCGTAACCGTTTCCCGTTGTCAAAAAAATTATATTGTATAACTTAATGGCTTCTCAATTCTCATGATCTCATCTCAACCTTCAAGAGAAAGCAACATGATCAATTAATCCAAAAATTAAAAAGAAAAAGAAGAAGATGAAGATGAAGAGAGCAAGCATGAAGAGTTAACTTTGTTCTTTGCCATGCCAATCTGGTCTTCCTAATGTGAACTCCAAGCTAGGGTTCTTGCATTCCAAATTAATCCCTAAATAGCCCTTCCCTCCACCGGAATTGCATCGATCCTGTTAGAAAATTCACAAATTCATCGAAACATATACGAAGTTATATACTAACTAACTCCAATACCTTTATGATATAGATATCATTGCCAAAATAGTTATTGAATTAATATAGTACATGAACTATGTTTGTGCGATTGTGTCAGTTGATCATATATAAATCTTAATATCCACGACATTTTGATAATAAAATTTTATCAACTAGTAATTCGATAAAATAGTAGTTAATTACCTCGGTCATCGGTCTTTGTTGTGATTGAAACGACGTCGTTCTGAGCACATCCATCTCATTGGATTTAGCTTGTAGCCATGCTTCTCTACTACTGAGATTTTCAAGAATAAAAACTCTATTAACAAAACATTCAATTCTTTTATAAACAAAAACAAAAGAGAAAAATGAAATTATAGTTTCTTAAAAACGTAGGATAATAATAATAAGAGTAATAT
>JAYMTH010001198.1:0-15848 GCA_036897465.1 Pelargonium australe | reverse complement strand
AAGGGTCCGTCGCTGATCAGCGACGGAAAATCCGTCGCAAATTCCCACAGATGTCGTTTAAATGACGCGTTGTCGTTTTGTTAGAAGATCAGCCCTAGCGACGAAGAATCCGTCGCTGGCTTCGGTCGCAGGTCGTCCAGGTTAAATAAGTGACGCAGATCGTTTCTCTTTCCTCTATCTCTTCCTCTCTTTTCTTTTCTCTCTTCTCTCTCGGAGGCCTCGGATAACAGCTCCTTCCCGGCCATTTTCCGGCCACATAGGTAAGCTTTTACAGCTAAATTTTGATGGGGTTTGTTGGGGTGGGTCAGAAGTTCATTTTGAACCGATTAGTTTAGGGTTTAACCATTTTTTTTTATCGCTTATGCAGATCTGACCTGGTGACTTGTTCATCGCCGACCGGAGTTTGTTGTGTGGGTTGGAGAGCAAATCCGACGCCGGAGTTCGTTGACTGGTATTGTCCTATTTTTTGTTTGTTTATTTTCGTTGTGTGGCCGGAGTTCGTTTGTTTTGCAATGTGTAACCAGAGAAATCACTCTTCTCTCTTTCATGATGAAATTGAAATAGATGAATCTATTATTTGTGTGGCAGTGGACCCAATTATAGATCTGTGCATAGGTATCATATAAATGTTCTGAAGAGTTTTGGTACAGTGTTCGAGTGTTTTATTTGTGCATTTTCGTGTATGCTCGATTTTGAGTTTTCATGGAACTTAAGCATCAGAGAGCCAGAGACCTCTGGTGCTCGATACTGATGGTGATTTTGTTGAACAAGATGAAGATTATTTCTAAGTTCGGTGTGTTAATTACCATCTTTCTAAAGATTTTTTGTTCATTTTCGAATAGAAAGCGAGATGGACCTTGGCTCATTGTGACAAGTATCTATTTCAAAAGATAATCAAGTTGAATATCTGATATATCTAAGTATATATTTAAAAAAATACAAATATTGTTGATATTTATCTGATAAATTAAGTATCTATTTATCCGTTTGTTTCAGTAGGTCAGTCTGATGTTTTAATATTTGATAAAAGAGAAATTTGAATTTGACTGAGCCAAGACCTGCATTTGTTTATTTCTTTCAATGACATCATACCCATTTTTCTATAGTTTATTTGATTTGATTTGTCCTATTTACATTTTGTTTGATATATGTTTTGGTGTAGCTGTGGTTTCAATATTTTTCCAGTATCTAAATTGTATGTTTTCTTGCCAAAATTTCTTTTGCATTGTCTTCAGTTTATAGATACTGGTACTTAGTTGTTCATTTTTAGGCTATGTGATCCATCAATTTCTGCTTCTTGTGTACTTAGTATTGATAATGAATGGCTGTCTGTCCCTGCATTTCGTATCAGCTTGGAAGACGCATAGAGTCCATAGTTCTACCGCTTGAGCTATTACAGCAGTTCAAGAGTAATGACTTCCCTAGCCCGCAAGAGTGTGAAAATTGGCAGAAAAGAAATTTGAAGGTTCTTGAAGCAGGACTCCTTTTGCATCCTTTCCTGCCACTAGACAAAAAAGATGGTGCCCCACAGCGACTCCAGGAAAGTATTCGTGGGGCCATTGAGAAACCTGTAGAAATGGGAAGGAACAGTGAATCAATGCAAGTACTCCGGAATACTGTTATGTCACTTGCATGTAGATCAACTAACGGGTCTTCCCCTGAGATATGTCACTGGGCTGATGGATTTCCATTCAATTTAAGAATCTATCAATTGCTTCTAGAAGCTTGCTTTGATGTTAACGAAGAAACATCTGTGATCGAAGAGGTTGATGAAGTTCTAGAACTCATAAAGAAGACGTGGACAATCCTTGGGATGAACCAGATGCTGCATAATATTTGTTTCTCATGGGTTTTGTTTCTGCGCTATGTTACGACAGGTCAAGTAGAAAATGACTTGCTGTTTGCTGCCGGCAATCTACTGTTGGAAGTTGAAAATGATTCGAAGGCTACAACAGATCCACTTTACTCGAAAATATTGAGTTCTGTGTTGAGTTCAATGTTAAGTTGGGCGGAAAAAAGGCTTCTTGCTTATCGCGATACTTTTCATAGTGGTAATATTGAGACAATGCAGAGTATTGTTTCTCTTGCGGTTGTAGCAGCAAAGATGTTGGTAGAAGATATCTCTCATGAATATCATAGGAAAAGGAAAGATGTTGATGTAGCTCGTGAGAGGGTTGATACTTACATACGATCATCACTCCGGACTGCTTTTGCTCAGGCAAGTTTCACTGTTTTAGCATTATGTCTTTATCTATTAATAGGTGTTAAAAACTTAAAATATTTGAAGAGATGTCCTCCAACTTTGCAATGCTGAATACCAAATTGTTTACATTGGTCTTTCTATCTTGATCATTTCAGTTCTATGCCTACTTTTGGTATTCATTTCTAAAAGGCACTCACTCGATGATTTTGTTTTTAATGGTGAACTTAAATCTGTGGGATATATTTTGTTTCTTTGAAAAAAACAAGACTATTTGCAACTTTCCTGAGTGTAACAAATCCTGCTCTCTTTTTCGTGTATGATCTATAGAGTTCAAGAACGTAGTCTTACTCCAATTCTGTGTAAGCTTCCCTTCTCTTTTGGTTGGATGTATTCTTCGTCCTGACTTTTTATTAAATTCCTCTAACTTGTCATCTTCTTAAGTTGCTTGACTTTACTGAGAGGTTTCCTGATTCCCTAATCTTGACTTTCTTGCTTTTAGATTTTAATATAAAAATTTCATCAATAATCTTGTAGAACTGAAGTACTTGTTGATTGCATGCAGTTCATGTCTCGTGTGAGTGATAGTTTCTTTTGTCTTTGACTTAGAAGTTAGATCTTTGATATACTTGTCACTTTCAAATTATTTATCTTTACCAGGTTATGCTTAAATACAACTATATTTTACTCAGTGTTCTGTGTATTTCAAATAAAAAACATGACATAAGTTCCCGTTTCAATATCTCAAAACAGATAATAGAGAAGGTGAGCTCAAGCAAGCGTTTATCTAGAAACCAGCAAAATCACCTCCCTTCACTTGCTTTACTTGCACAAGATATCAGTGAATTGGCTATAAACGAGAAAGCCATATTTAGTCCAGTACTGAAGAGATGGCACCCTCTTGCAGCAGGAGTGGCTGTTGCCACCCTTCATGCTAATTATGCAATTGAACTAAAGCAATATGTTTCTGGTATTAGTGAGTTGACACCTGATGCCATACAAGTTCTGAGGGCTGCCGACGTATTAGAGAAAGATCTCGTGCAGATTGCAGTCCAAGATTCAGTGGACAGTGAGGATGGTGGGAAATCAGTAATAAGGGAGATGCCTCCTTTTGAGGCTGAAGCTATAATTGCCAATCTGGTGAAGTCGTGGATAAAGACCAGAGTGGACAGACTAAAGGAATGGCTTGACAGAAATCTGCAACAAGAGGTATGTAATGGATGGGTGGTTCACTTGGTTCATCACTACATCATGTCCGAATTCAAAATGAATTAATGTTAACCAAGATCTAAGTGGTCTGACTGTGACCCTAATTATTGCTTGGTCACACAACTAGACATGTACAAATCCACCTGATATTCAAGATAGTAAATTTAGGAGGTGATTGGGACCCCTAGCATTTTGGTCCACTTGATATGACTCAATTAACTCTTTCAATGATCGTGTGCATGAGGCTGTTAGCATGCATGTTTTTTGTGGGGCAAGACAATTCGCCCCCATACTTGAGCAAAAGAATTTCGATATCGAGAAACTGGTATGCATCATTTTTTTATTTACTCTTCTGTCTATCAGTGGTTCTCCGCATTTTTCCTGAAGCAGGGCTGGGCGTGATTTAGGTTTTTATTCTTTTCAGTTTTCTCAGATTATGATTTAGAGTTGTAATTGTAGCTCTACCCATATTTTATTCATATATTTAGGCTTTATAGATACATATAATATCAGAGTTAAAAAATGATAGATATCTGAATGCGGTTCAACATGACAGAAGGCTGCAATTGTAGGTCTAGGTGTTGGTTGGCTTGTAGTCATATTCACATCTCATTCACTTACATGAGACCATTTTTGAAAGATATCGTGAAATGATGTTCCAAAAGAACTTGGTATTAGTCGTAACTGGATTTCATGATCTAACCTTTTCTGTTTCCTTCATTTAGGTATGGAATCCACGGGCAAATAAAGAGCGGTTTGCTCCTTCGGCTGTTGAAGTTCTTCGAATCATTGATGAGACATTGGAAGCATTCTTCCTATTGCCAATTCCGTTGCATGCAGTTTTGCTTCCTGAATTGATTACTGCTCTTGACAAATGTCTTCAGAACTACATATTAAAGGCAAAATCTGGCTGTGGTAAGTATTGCGGCATGGCCTGGTACCGAGAGACTTGTGCAGTTTTAACTAATTTAGCAGTTTTGCTGATAAGTGTAAGTCTCTTTTTCCACTTGCAGGAACAAGAACTAGTTACATGCCCACGATGCCTGCTTTGACTAGATGTGCAACAGGATCAAAATTTCGAAGTGTATTTAAAAAGAAGGAAAAATCATATGTAGCGCAGAGGAAATCCCAAACTGGTACCGCAAATGGAGATGACTCCTTTGGGGTGCCCCAGTTATGTGTTCGTATTAATACTTTTCATCATATCCGAACTCAACTGGAAGTTTTGGAGAAGAGGACAATTACCCAACTTAGAAGTGCCGAGTCCACACGTGTCGATGATATTGCAAATGGCACGGGTAAGAAATTTGAGCTCTCAGCAGCTGCTTGTTTGGAAGGTATCCAACAACTCTGCGAGGTAACAGCATACAGGATCATCTTCCATGATCTAAATCATGTTCTTTGGGAAGGCTTATATGTTGGCGAAACATCATCATCAAGGATTGAACATTTTCTTCAGGAGCTTGAGCAATATTTGGAGATTCTCGCAACTACTGTACACGATAGAGTCAGAACACGTCTTATATCCGACGTAATGAAAGCTTCTTTTGAAGGGTTTCTGTTAGTTTTGCTTGCCGGAGGCCCTTCTCGTGCTTTTGCTAAGCATGATTCGGCAATAATAGAGGAGGATTTCAAGTTTCTCACTGATCTGTTCTGGTCCAATGGGGACGGATTACCAGCTGATCTAATAAGCAAATGTTCGGTGACAGTTAGAAATGTCCTTCCCTTGTTGTCTACAGATACAGAGAGCCTCATCGATCAATTCAGAAGTGCAATTGTGGAGAGTTATGGCTCTTCTGCAAAATCAAGACTTCCGTTGCCTTCAACTTCCGGACAATGGAATCCTAACGAACCCAACACTTTACTACGCGTGTTGTGTTACCGGAATGATGAGATGGCTGCTAAATTCCTCAAGAAGACCTACCACTTGCCCAAGAAACTGTAGTTGATATAGTATTTTACAGAGGCTTTTGTTTGAGAGGTTGAGAACAAGCACGATTCTTGTACAGTAAGTTTGTTAACGAGTTGCTGCCTTCCGCTGTCCAATGTTCGGGCCTTCAGGGGATTCTTGTTTGTTTTTTAACTCTTTATGTTCTGAGATGTCGCCTTTCGGGAAGAAGGGTTTAGGAGATATGATAGTAACAGACGTAGGCTTGATAATTTATTCGACAGTTACAGGTATTCTTTGGTTTCTTAGTTTGAGCAATTGGTATCAGGCGAGTTTTTTATTTTTTTATTTTTGTCGTTCGAGTGATTGGTAGCATTTGTATAATAACTATGAGATGTGAAATTGACGATCCTGAAAGAATCTGGCTTGGATTGTATGTAATTCTAGTCTTTTGCATTGACAAAATATTCGGGAATTTGCAACATTTATAGCGAAATCTCCAATCAAAATTTCATGTTCTTCATATAATGTTGGAGGATGTTCAATTTCTGCAACAAAAAAACTATGATTTGCACTAACAGCCGTCGCGGGTCTCTATAGGATGTTGCGCACATTACATGCATGAATGTTATGACTGATCTCTCTCATTTGCCTACAAAACTGGTTTTCATTGCCATGGATTCCTTTTGCTTCCATCTCTTTTCGAGTTCACTGAAGAGCGTGCTTTCTGCCAACAAAGTTACATTAGGTCAGTCACGCTACCCCGCCTTACGAGCAGTTTACAGATTATTTTGAAAGATATAGCATAGTACATACCAATTTTGATTTCATTGTCAATCCGCGAATCCTGTTCTTCGGTTCTTTCAGTTTGTATATCCGAACCATCCAATGGTGGGTTGTGAAAACCTAAAACCAGTAATAGAGTTATTCAGTACCAAAATGGGAACACGCACATTAAGATGTTAAGAGTTTGAAACGTTGGGTAGACTTTCTTGGAACGCTCAATTTAGATCGTGAAATTTTTGTTCAAATCCGAAATATTTATTTAATAAATATAAATATATAATAAAAGAATTCTCAATATTACAACATAAACAAAAATTTCCGCTTCGTTGGCGATCCACGTTCTAGAACAGAGATCGCTAGACAAGTTAGAATTTCTAACTTGACGACTGAACACACAATCAAATGATAAAAGTACTACTAAACATAACAAGAGAAGGGAAAGATGAACGAATTGGTAGAAGATAGTGTTTTGTCCAAAATTCAAAACTTATCCACAGACAGTTATAATATGTCAAATGCGAACAACATATAATTATGAACAGGTCGGGAAGCAGCTAATTTTCAAAACCAAATCATGTTCCAGCAATGAAGTAATGAAGTATAAAGTATCTGTCATTATTAAGCAATTTTTGCTAAGTTGATATTGAAAATAAACTTACCTCATCGAAATAGTGAAGTTTGAAATATTTCTTCCCAATTTCAGTCCGTCTCACTCTATCAAACCCTTTACCATCTGTCTCCACAAACCTTCAGAAAAAGAAACCAAAATGAGTCGAGAGCTTTAAGAGCTAAAAGTAGCAGGGATTCAAATAAAATTAACTGACTTCGTAATAAAGAGCAGACCTGTAATATGAAAGTTTGTACATAAGGCAATTAAGCATAGTTGGAGTGGCCTGGGAATCGATTCGATACTGACCATCTCTCTTTAGACAAAAAAGAAAAGATACACTCCGTTAAAGTTCTGTAACATTGATAACCCAATTTTATCTCTAAGCTTTAATAAAATAGGCACTGCTAGAAACAACTTACTAGGTAATCAGGTTCCTTGATATGAGGGAAAACACCCCCTCCTATACGAACCATCCATAGGAATTTATTGATATCATCACTTGGGTAGCCAACAACTCCTAAATAATGAGGAAACACATCAGAATAAGCATTTCTTTATCGAAGACGGATGGAGTTCGAGAAGGAAACCAACCTCCGAATACAACAAGAACATACTTCACATCCAAGGAGGTAAATATTTCCCAAGCTGCCTTTTCAGGAGATGACATAGCAGTACCCACAGTGGCAATATGAGTGTTGTTCCACGTGTTATTGTCAACAATGACTGTGCGGTTAGCCATGGCTGTTGTTTGGTAGCCATAGTCCCACCATGATGCAACCTGCACAAAGTTTTAATTATGCACTGTCCCATATTCTAATTGGAAAATGCCGTATCAACTGATCATAAGTTCTTTGAAGACACGATAAGCTGTGATATGATGCTATCACATTCTGCAAATATCAAAAACACTTAATCCACTTGATCAATGAACAAGGAGCTAGTACTATTAGTCTATTTAAATCAAATCCAAAAGGAGTGTCCAATGCCCACAACCTCTCATCTCAGGATGCGAGAGGTCCTGTCTCAGTACAAGATGCCTGAAAGAACTAGCATATATTTGCAGTCTTCAGTTCAGATTATCAGATACACATCAAATGGTACAAATCTACAATATTTAGAAGAAACACGACAACGAAGAAAAAAATAATGTGATACTCACTTTATCATCCACCTCAGTATTATGACTTAACCATGAATAAGCCTCTCTGAAATCATCAAAAACGTGAAGTCCATTACGTGATTTCGTCGTCAGAACAATTGAAGGGGCTGAATAAGCTTCTGCTGCTGCCCAAACACAATGGATCTACATACAGACAAGTCACTTGAGAAAATGTCTTGCTCTAAAGCATATCAAATTGTTAAAATGACAGTGCCATAGTGTTCTTAAAGTCACATTTTCTAGCTATTTACATTTCAAGAATGCTTGGGTTTCATATTGGTGCTTACATTAGAAGGTTGTCAGAATTTTCAAGATTGTTCAATATCTCAGACTGAAATACAAATATTGACCGTTAATTAACTCTTAAGCATGCAAATGTCAAGACTCCAAGTATCAGTCTTTATCACTCTAGCAGCAGGAGCAACTCTCAATCTGAATGCTGCACGCATAAATTAAGAAAAATACACTCCAAATGAACAAGAAAACTTACTAGGCAGTATTTCCATCTGCATATCACATCTAAATCAATTCAGCACAGCAATATTTGATCACAATTTTCTAAGGTTACCAAAATGTCTGATTCCACGGGACTTTGGCTCTTAGTAAAGCACTAATTGAAATCAAAAGTCGATGAATTTATATAACTAACTGAACTACACATGCTTATATTCACAATAATCATGGTCCAAAAGAAGGTAATAGAGAAAATATCAAAGAACATAGCATGCTTTAATTCGATGGAGTAAGCAAATATTATTGTATCACTACCAATAACAGGCAAGTTGTTAAAATCAGAAAAGCTAGGAAAAGAACATTGTTTAATACCACATAGAAGGCACCCAACAACAGAATCAGTAGAATGGCTATGACAGATGCCTCCAAAGGTAAGACCAGAAGCCTCTTTTTAATTTGAGACTTAATTGGAGCCTTTACTACATGTTCTTTGTCTTTCTTCTTGTTCTTTCTTGAGGGTCGCTCCTTTATTGTGTCATCAGTTGTATCTGTTTTTGCCACATCATTTTGTGCAACGCTAACAGAACTACCATCTCCTGTCTTAATGGTCAAAGAATAAAATCATTCATAGTACTGAAGCAAAATGGATTCCTATAATAGTTGGAAAAAATATATTTAAGAGAATAAGCAATATAGTGAGGAGAAGAATTACATTAAGTTCAGAATCGCCTGATAAGCTAGGTAATTGAAATTTGATTGACCGTGTAAGAACATCAAAAGCTTCAGACAGAGCAATCCCAGACAAAATGCAAGCAGCTGGAGCAAGTACAAGCATAAGGCGTACCTGTAAAATAGACAACAAAGATTTTTAATAGTAAAAATCAATAAGAGTATGAATCCAACTGTTTAATAATTGTCCTCACCATGACTCCTGAAAAATACACAGATGTTACAATATACAGGACCAAAAAGGAGCTTGCATCAGATAATGGCAGAAAGCATGCCTGCAAAAAAAAAAAAAAAAACAGATAACATGACAGTGATAAGAGTTACAAATTTAGAGATATATAGGTAATGAAAGGTTCATATACTGATTAACAGTATGAGATAATAAAGGAAGGAAGAATGAGGGAAGCAACGAAGCGACTTACAATGATGCCAGCTGGAACCAAAAAGGCCAATACATTGATGTCCATAAAGTAAGATGGCCATGTAGGGGGCTGATGTTCACTAACACTAGCAATAATTGGTATGTACTTGCTGGCATAGGTTCTGACAGGATCAGCAAAATGGAGAAAAGAGGCTTCAGACATAGAAACATTAAAATGAAAGTTATGTAGGCATGATACATATTCACACCATAAAGAAAGGCTTCAGAATTTCATTTTATTTTTTAAAAAGGTTAGGTAAATTTAGGCAAATTTCAAGATTTGGCCAAAGCCCAGTCATGAACCAAATTACACAAACCCAACCAAGACAATGGCACTAAATAAATAAGTAAATAGACAAACTAGGAAATCTAGTTACTTACGGATCAAGCAGACTCAAACTTCGTCCACTCCATCCTTTTGTTGGGCTAGAAGCCACTAATGCCACAAGCACTGCTACCACAGCACAACATACTACCCTGAAGAAAAAACAATGCAAAAGGATCAGTAACTAGACCCATGGAATCATATTACTACAACTCAGGAGTGCAATTAACATAACTAATGGTCTTTAAAAAAAAAAAAAACATAAATAATGGAAAAATTCAGTGCAGTGAGCATGAATTAAACTCTCTTCTTTTTGTATTTGCATGTCAAATATGTAAGATTGGGCTACTACAGCATTTTTAAGATACAGAAGATAAGGGAAGCTTACAGGCCAACAGTCACTACAAGTGCAACAGCTACTCTGAACATTTTGGGGGATAAAACCCCTTTGATATAATGCACAAGAGCAACCACATGGATGATTATGAACACCTGCAAAAAGTAAGATCAAATAAATAACCATCAAGAATAATTTATTTTAAAAAAGAAGAAGCATATAGAACATAAGCTGGACAATCAAAAACTATGTGGGGGGCAATGGTTCCTAGAAAG
This sequence comes from Pelargonium australe, assembly GCA_036897465.1. Taxonomy (NCBI): domain Eukaryota; kingdom Viridiplantae; phylum Streptophyta; class Magnoliopsida; order Geraniales; family Geraniaceae; genus Pelargonium; species Pelargonium australe. The sequence goes on along the minus strand of JAYMTH010001198.1, from coordinate 5,456 downwards.
AAAGTTAGCCTGATATTTTGCAGTCATGCAAGTAAAAACACCAGAACAAGTCTTCAGGCAACATCAGTATGTATAAAAGAATAAGCAGTTATAATTTCATACACCACCAACACCTTTAAGAGGCAGTCTTAGAAATATGGATTCAGTATATTAGCCATAACAAACTCAACCTAGCTGGAAGAGTTTTAGCATGGCATAGTAAGATTGTGCTTTATAGTTCTCAGGGAAAAGTCACATGTATAAGGCATGCACAAGCATTCCCAAAAAGATTGTGTAATGAGATATAACAAATGTCAGATCAAGTAATCAAGAAAAAATGCATATCAAGAACAAAAAATCACCAGAAATGATGCAAAATGTTCTGATGTCATGACAGCATTGAATCCAACAACAGGCACCAGTGCAGCTAACAAGGTTCCTAAAACAACCTGCACACAAAATACATATTGTTCACAAAAACCAAGATATAAAATTCTGAAACATATTATAATAGAAAACCAACCCTACCGGCGGCATAGAAAGTAAGAAACCAAACAGAGGTATAGGTGGGGTGGTTGGTAGGATTTTGTGGGCAAGACTCAAGAGACTTGTGTAGTCTTAATGAGAATATCAACACATTAACAATAATCAAAATATTATGTAGTATAAGCTATGCTAAGGCTTCATGAATGCTGCAAATACTTACAAAGGGAGCATAGGCAATATAGAGTCGAGAAGAATAGCGACCAGTTACAATGCACAGAAGCGCATGCATTGGAATAAGGTTAATAATAAAGGTGTACCCTCCCCAGGAGCAGACCTGAAAAACAATACACCAAGAGGCATAAATACGACAGCAAGTAGATGAGAAATAAACAGCATTACCAAACAATGCCTACCATGTAAAAGTATGCTAGAGCATTTAAAGTGGCATAAAAGAGGGACCCTGTGTTCAATGTCTGCACAAAAGATGTAGTAGAAGTCAAACAACAGTTATGCAAATATGCAATGTAGAAGATAGCAACAATCCACAAGAAAAGGAGTCATATCTATCAACTTGTATATTGATAACAAACTTATTTCTCCTCAGTCCTCAGATAGACATTTTGTCAGACACAAAGATGAAAAGAATAAAATGAACACGCCAAGTCCAATTAAAATATAACCTTGATATAAAGATAGAAAGTGAAGATCAAAGCGAATATAGCCACAGCTTCATTATCATAGCTTCCAGCCACAGATCGTGATATGTATGATGGAACCTGTAGACAAAAAGAGAGAAGAGAAAAGCTAACATTATGTGTGTTACAGAGAAATAAATCAAACTCTTTAAACTAAACGAACATAAGTGGTCAGTATACGTCGAGAGAAATTTTCAGGTACGAATAAATATCGCATCTAAGTTTACATGTTTGCACAAATTCCTAACCAAACACTAGTGGTCAGTATCTTAAACTTAACTCCATTTCAAAACGAGAATAAGCATACAGATTACAGAACACCTGAAACATTTGTTGATGAATAAGCCACTACCCCTAGTGGACTCAAGTGCAAGTGAATTAAACTTCGAAACTGCCACACCGACTATTTGCATAGAATCTAGCAATTAGTTTTCATGATCACTTAAATCTAAATTGCCACACCAACTATTTACAGGAGTTCACATGGAACTTGATTCATGCTGCCAACTCTCATGAATACCCTCTAGGACACTAATTGCTATGAATCTGGCTTTTGAAAATGAAAAGTAGGATCTACTTTAGGACAAATATCATACATCCCATGTCCCCTCTTCATTATCATCACTCTAATATCATCAACAATATATGAGAACTCACAACTTCATTGAACTTTCAGTTTGGTCATTAATTTCAATTGAAGAGGGGGTTTTCATTGTTGTGGTCTGCAGTCTGTATGATTCTAGTAAATTGAAAACCCGTACAGTAAATTTACCATGGCCAAAAGAACCGCTGCTGTTAGTCCAGCACCAGCACCCTTAACTTCCTGAAGAAGAGCAATTGTACATCATAAGAAAATTTCAGAAAGTGGCTGTAATATATAGCAGAAAAACAAGACAGAGTTCAAACCTTAGTCAGAAGGTAAGTTGCCCATGAAGCAAAGGCAGAGAATATAGGCGCAGTGAACACACAAACAGTTTCAACAGACAGAGGAATATTCAATGAATTCAGAAACCTGACATTAAAGAGTAATGACTCAAAAATTATGGTCAACCCAAGACTAGCTGACGAGTATACTTCCAATGTGTTAACAAGAAAGAAACCACCTCAAGAGAAAATACATGAATTTGGTTTAAAAATTAGCAACGATATTAGGAGCGGAACTTTCTATGAACTCCAAATTACCCACCACCATATGGTGCCAGCTGTTAATGTCAATCCAGGATAGACAGTTCCACCTATCACGCGACCAAGAGGATACCTTTAGAAAATAAAATCAAAACAAGTCACTAAGTCAGATTAATAATAGACATAATAAACAGGCAAGAATTTTGCTTTCTAAATTCCTCCAGCAGTCATAATATTATAGCACTTACCAGGTCCGATCATCAAACCAGTTCCAAAAATCATATATCCCATTCTTTGTCAAAAACTGAAACCAACGAATACACTCGTCATATTGATCTATTATAATAATGTTCGAACACCAATCAGATTTGTAATGTCAATAACCATATTGGGTATCAAAAATCTCATTTTCTTGAGATCAATTTGAATTGAGTATTGAAAGTTCTGGTTCAAATATTTGGAATAGGTGACAGCATAATTATATTTAATGCTGTGATCTAAATATCAAATTGAGATTGGAGTTGGTATTTGTTTATTGTGTTGATTTAAAACTGAATTCAAAAGTTGTGCAGGTGCTAAATTTCTGGATTTGACTTAATCCAGAAGATTCATCTAGTCCCTTAAAAAATAAGCCAAAAATAACAAGATTACATACAGGACTTCTTGATTGGTAAATGTTATCCCAAGTCAATGAAAATAAACCAAACTAACCCCACTGCAAACCAATGCAGTGAATGGATTGCACCAAATTCAATGTTCTTTACTCAGATGTGGAATAAATAGTTGCTATTCAACTGCATCAACTTAGTAATATGATTCAGACCTCCTGCCTAGTTTAGTGTTATCAGTAGATGGCAATGAAAAAGAAAATCAAAGTAAAGAGGCAAGTAACTAATAGTTCTGAATGAAGAAGAAAAATAAACTACTACATTACTATTTCGTATAAGAAATTGGAACAAACCTGAGTGACTCTGTAATTAAAGTAGGGATCAAACTCGTGAATTACACTTTCATACTTGATAACCTGAAAATCAATCCGCAAAACCATGAGAATGCCAATAGATATAAAGGATGCAAAGAACTAGCACATTTTTGGTTGCTCTGAAGTAAGCAACAACATAATATTCTCAAATAAAAGTGGAACGCTAGGAAAATAATGCTCAAGCAACAATTACACTCAGTCAGTTAAAGGTTTCCGATATCCAAATTAATCATAAACAAGATATTGGAAGAGAAAATGACTCATTTGCTGATGCACCGAGAAACCAAATGCTATTAGCATTAAACTTAAACAACTCAACAGCAATATGGAGACGGCAAAACACGAAAACTTCCTTTCTCTCCATTTAATCACACGAAATCCAGCATTTTATCGGAAAAGCTGGATTGCATACGAATAATGTCGTAAGTTCGAAGTCGAAGAATCAATTAAAGCTAAGTGATCGGAATCTCACGGAGAAGAGACGGATCGAGAAAGCGAGGACGCCGATCAAGAGGAGGATGAAGAATGAGAGAATATTTCCGAAAGCGTAGCGTAAGGCTGTCCCTCCCGGGGTGCCGGCGGTGTCCGAGGCCGCCATGAACGGCCAAATCAAGCTCGATTCGTATGTTCTGTTAGAGGGGTTTTGGTGAGCAGAGACTCGGGAGTATACCAGTGATGAAACTGGTAGCAAGTAGCAAGAAGCTGGGATATTCCCAAATTACGAAACTGCCACCCGAGCTCCAATGACGAAACTGGGCCTGTCCTTGTTTCTTACACGTGGGATGATATAATTGGTCAGGAAATGCGCCTCGCTATTGGCTACAGGCTACGTGGTATGCCACGTGGCGATATATGAGTTGCTAATAGAACAGTCCTGTGGCTCAGAACTATTTACTTTTCTACCCCTAGCATATTAAAGCCCATTTTAGGGCCCAATCCATAGACAATTAGGATTCGGCTATCCGAAATCAAAATTGAAAATCCCGCAATTTATACCCAATGCATAATGTATCTCTGAACGCAAAAAATTCCCTTTTTTTCTTCTTCTTCTCCGACCTTAGCTCCGGCCAATCCTTCCTCCGCATCGGGGTTTCGGCGACGACTCACTTCTTCGAGGAACACCAAACCCTAAGCGGTGAGTAATTTTTCTTCTGCAAATTTGATATTTCAATTTCGTAGTTTTTTTCCCGTGATTTTAGGGCTAGGATCTTCACTTTGTGGGATAGTTTTTCGATTGGGAGTTGGTGCGATTGATTTGATTTCAGTTTTGTAGCTAATTAGATCTCTACCATATTTTTTTCTTATATAGCATTGAGCAGAGTAGAATTTTACTTATTGATTGTACTGTGAACTTCATAGGATTGCAAGGTTAGGTTGATTGCTGGAAAAGTTTCGCCATGGCAGCGTTGAGGGACCTCCTTCCTCCGGCGAAGTCAACCTCGACAACCTACTATGACCACTCCAATGATACATGGTTCAAGCAGCGTTTTGCTACATCAGCTGAGGCGGAAAAATCTGCAGCGTTCAAACCTAATCCGGTACCGCCTTATCTTAAGCGTGCGGGATTTATTCCTCGAAAGGTAGAAGATTTTGGGGATGGGGTGCCTTTCCCGAGATACATATAGCTCAGTATCCTCTTGACATGGGCAGGGATAGATCTGCGAAGCCTGGATCAAAGATTCTGCCGGTGACAGTTGATGCCCATGGCATTGTGGCGTATGATGCCATTGTTAAACTGAATGAGAATTCAAAGAAGATTGTTTATTCGCAACATAAGGATCTAGTTCCTAAGATTCTCAGGAACGAGGAGGATGAGGACGAGGAGTTGCAGAAACAGATAGAGGAGACAACAGAGGAGACTAAGAATGCGTTGGAAAAGATTGTTAATGTTAGATTGAGTGCAGCTCAACCTAAAAATGTAACTAAGCAGTCGTCGGATTCTAAATTTATAAAATATAAGCCGTCACAGCAATCTGCTGCATTTAATTCAGGTGCAAAGGAAAGGATTATTAGAATGGTGGAAATGCCTGTAGATCCGCTCGAGCCACCAAAGTTCAAGCACAAGAGAGTTCCAAAGGCTTCTGGTTCCCCACCGGTTCCAATTATGCATTCCCCTCCACGTCCGGTGACTGTTAAAGACCAGCAGGATTGGAAGATCCCACCGTGCATTTCAAATTGGAAAAATCCGA
>JAYMTH010001197.1:0-15860 GCA_036897465.1 Pelargonium australe | reverse complement strand
ACAGCGTGACTGTTTTGTTTTTTTTTTTTTTTTTAAGGCGTAACAACCGAGACTCGAAATGGTATATAATTGCAGGTAGAGAAAGCAACGGCGAGGACGGAAGAAGAGAAAGAAATAGCACGCGAGCGAAGGCCAAGATGGAGCTGCACCAAGAAAAAGCAGAGCACGCTGCAGAGAAGCTGAGGGCAAAGCAATCCCATTCCCATCAATTATACGCCAAACCTCAGATGCCGTTCGCGGAACCACCAGGCATGGCTAGTGGGCACGCCCGTGCCCATGCCCTTGTTGCTCCTACTACCACAACCTACCCTTTTGGAAAGCAGCCAAGAGTTACAGGAGGAAGACACAAGTTCATCTAAACCACTTCTTTCGTGTGTTAAAAAAACAAATAATACAAGCTACAAAGGACTCGACTCTTTTTGGAAATCATAGATTACAACTCAATCATTAGCATGCATATGGCAGTCATGGTCAGCACCATCCGATACAAGTTAACACAATATTTCTGAATTAACACTACTAATTGCAAACCCGAGTCCTCATTTGAGCTGGATGTGGATAACAATACAATAGGCATTGGCTGAAACAGAATCACAGATCTAGCCTAAAATTACAGCCTAATGAGTCTTTCAATTCATACCCACTCCAATCTACCTTTGTGTTCCACACACTGCTGCAACTTCCCGTCAACAGAGATTACCTGGGTCTTCACTCTAGCTGGTCTTGTACTGTATTTCACTTGAAACTTGGGTACTGCCTTGGGCTGATGATGTTCTTCATTGCTTGATGATGTCTCCAGTACAATCTCATCAAGAAACTCGTCTGCTACATCTCCATCTTCATCAATCCTGAGGCGCTTTGCGTACCATCTTAGACCCTGGTTTTAATAAAGAGCAAGGACAGCTATTACATTCAAGTATTTTAAAGTAATCAAAGAGAGATGCAGTTAGTCAATTAGGGGCCTACAGAAAAGGACCAAAGAAAGTGAAGAATGCATAAGCGAAGTACTATTATTCATACAACATGAACAGACTCAGCATATACAATGTAGTTCCTTAATTGGCATTTTTTATTTATAAATAAGCGCAACAACTGATGGGCCTTAAACCACTTGCACAATTATGGTTATTCCTTAATTTGCATAATAGGTCCAGTTTAGATAAACTGATCAGATAGATACTCAGATCTCAGATGTTTAATCAGCTATGTAAGTATGGTCTCCACATACAACACTCTAACATCAACCATAGTCACCCTCAATCTTCCTTGGCTTGCTTTTCTTTCATGCTCCTTTTGGATTTTTTACTTCATTTGAAATTCTGGATTTGAACCAAATACCATGTTTGATATTTGAACTTGACTCAAATCCAGTAGTATGCAAAACATGCCTACAACATGGTGTATTTGAAATACAACATTTCAATTTCCAACTATTGCTTACTTATCAAGTGGAATCAATGTTTAGGTAAGTAGCAAGATGTTGTTCATGGCCACTGAACTGGACAGCGACCCTATTAGCATTCTTCCATATGCAGATGAGTGACAACTTATTATACAAAAACATGTCAAGCAACAACTATAACCATGGTAAAAATGAAACCAAACCAGAAAATTTTAATCAGAAGATCCTGTCTTAAAATCTAAAGACCTTAAAATAAGAAAAGGCAACTATATTCAGCATATAGGTACAGATAATCAATAGGGCAGAGCCACAGAGAAGAGGAAGAATAGCATTAATAATAGCTCTTATCCTGTACTGATAAGTGAGAACAACAGATTGAGGTGATTCCATGTGAATTTAGCACCCTGTTCTTTTTTTATAATAGGCGTCGACAAGAAGATCATGTATCCAGTCTAAGAAAATAAGAACGTGAATGCTTTCTACAATAAAAAAAATAAAAATAAAAAAATAAAAAATAAAAAAAACGAGCTAAAAACCTCAAATTAGAATTGAAAAGAAACAATCTGTGTGTGTGTGTATATATATATATATAGTACCAAACTGAAAAAGAGCAAGAGAATACAGAGATAAACCACCCCTTTAGGATGAAAAAGTATGCTCTTGACTCTCAACGTAAAAGAGGGAGATCAAATTTAGCAATTAATTTATTGCATCTGTTCTGAATACCAAAACAAACTAGTCAACAGTCAAGGCATCAGAATCATGACCCAGTCCCATCCAACCCCCTACCAGCTGGGAATTTGCTTTTGGTTCTCAATCATACAGTTTAACTGAATTTTACAGAGCACAGATATCACCCAGAAGAGTAATGCCTATATCTCCTCAATCTCAACAAAATCACAAGTAAGATCGGGCTGAATCTATAGTTTCAAAACTGGTCCAATTAGTCGCATCCAGATTTGCCTCTCCTCTCGACTTGTTTTACATAATAGTTGCAAAGTTTTAACTCAATTACCCTAGTCCAATCAATCTATCCAAAAATAATAAAGTGCAAGTTTCAAACTCAATGAGTATTGCCTTAGTGTATAGTAGTACTAACATTTAATTTTCACCAACAAAACAACAACTTAAATATTCTAATATCTAACTTCCAAGTCGAAGGAAAATTATCATGGAAACAAAACAAGGCACACTGTAGTTTTGTAAAATTACACAACTGCATATTAAGATCATAACTGTCCCATGTACATCCCTTCTATAACAAGAGTAGATTTGAGAAAAGGAAACATCTTAATGACCTCAACAATCAATCAGTGGTTGTAATTTGTTAGAAGAAAAAAAAAAAAAAATGAGTGCCCACTCCTCTCCAAACTTAGATTCAAGGTAAGGTTGCAAGGCATCTACCCCTCAAAGGATGGGACAACATCCCAATTTAGCTTCCACCCTACAATATAAGAACACTAGAAACCATTTTCGTGGTAACGCACAATGAACTAACCATGCAAACAACATGAAGTTGCCAATAACAACAACCAAGCTATTTCCCAAAACAATATTGATGTCTGCTATATAAACTATTTAGCAAAACTCTTTGGGTCATCTTCTCATTTTCTCAAACAAAGTTGCTAATTGAGGATCAAACATGAAACAGAATTCAAGCCACCTCTATGGCTGCATCAAGGCCTACTAAGTGAGCAAAAGTCCTCTTCTGAACAAAGATGCAGCGCGCTTGTAGTATCTTCAGTTATGGTAATGGTTAGGAGGAGTGTTACTTCAAAACCCAAAGTATGAAACCAGCTTCACAAATAGTAGAACATTTTTTAACAAACTGTAGCAAATAACTAACCCATTATGATTGCCCTCTTGCATTGTTTTCAATGACTTCTTATCCAACTTTCAATTCAAGAACATTGACATCCGGTCAATACTACACTCAACGTCAAGTGGATATTTACTGATGAAAACAAAAGACTATCATAGAGTCATAATGACAGTATCCAGACATAAACACTCACTTACATATGACTGTGATAAGATCAACCATGAAGCAACACTACCTATTACCGCAATTCAAAATAGTTGCATACTTGCATCTTCCTAAATGCCAAAGATAGCAACAAAGGTTCACGCGTTTCCTATATAAATTCAAAACTAAGCATCAACGTACTCAAGTAAATTACGCAAATTCAGCGGAGCTAGAACATCATCACATATAAATCATCATACAAAAGAACCCAGAGTGATAAATGAATCCATGTAAGACCTCAGAAATGCAAACTCAAATGCTTCAGAGGCTTGCAGACCAGAGTAGAAAGAATGGCTAACAAAGGATTTATATGGACAGCTGAAGGATAACAATATTGATACATAACCAACCACATTCCCACACAAGTTTTTTATTTTTTTTATTTTATGTAACCACATAAGTTTGTTGGAAGAGGGGTTGGCGACTTGGCGTAACCCAACTGCTATGGCCAATAAATTTCGCAGATAGGGTGATGCTGATCAACAATCAAGACAAATAAGTTTAGCCATGAAAATTTTCTTACTCTGTTTACAATGGGTGGAAATAAAAAGGTTAAGAAGCCTCCCTCTCTAGTGATGTATAAATAACAAAAATAGGCATGACCCAAAGGATGCATTGACTAAACTTCTTAAAGCCAAAGAAAACGGATGTCTTAAAAACTTGACTTTTCACTCTGATTGCTCCCTATAAAACAAGGACTCCTCACAAAAATAGGAAGTGGACGGTGGACCAGCATCAGAAACTGAATATACTCTACTAAGGATTTGACAGTTTCCAGCAAAGGCAATTGTGATTAGTAAGCAATGTAATTGATAATGTTCAAAATAACTCTACCAATATATGGCCAAGTATCAAAAGGCATTAGATGGTGTTAGATATATATACAAACTAAATTTTAAATTACTATAAAGAATCTGAACTTGGAAGTTGACTTGACACTTGTATATCTCTGAAGTCATACAAAAATTCATGTTTACCACTCAAAAGAGAGGCTTTATTACCTAAAAACGGGGCAATTGATGAAGAGATACTTGCCCAACAAGAAGAAACAATAATTTGAGGTTGGTCATTCTATTGCCAACATCTTAATTAACTGCCATTCACCCACAATCTCAATACATTCTTCCCAGTTATGAGTTTTCAAGGATCCAAATATCACACTGTGACCCATCCGAAGATCACAGAACCCATATGCAAAGCTAAGTCAGAAATTCGAGCATTTTGCAACCCCAAATCAGCAACAGAAAACCAACTAGATTTATCAATCAACTAAAGTAAAAGTAAATCAACAACATTGACCAAACAATAGTTCAAAAACAAGCTAAACATGCATCAGGAATTCACAAAAGATACACAGTTAGAAAAAACGGACCTGTACCCCGCCGTCACCGGAATTGCAAGGCACGATAAGCGGTGCGAGCTGCGGACGGTCGACGACGACCTGAACCGGCACGGCGAACCCTTTCCTGGGGAGCCCGGTTTCCTGCAATTTGACGCGATTGCGAGCTTGCTCATTGGTCGTATGGCTATTGCCACTGTCGTCGTCTTCTTCGTCCTTCACTTCGTGATTGTCGTGATTCCCAAGCCCTAGAAATCCCGCTAACCTCCTAAACAACCCCATCCACAAACTCCGAATCCACCAACCGCGTCACCCCCGGTACCGATCTTGAAGGTCGGCGGCGAAATTGCAGTGAATTGATGAATGTGATTCGATTGTGATCAATATAGATCAATGATCTGTCTTGTCTTCTGCTTTTGAAGGGGGTTTTGGGTTCCGAATTCAGATATTGGATTTTGGCTTTTGTAGTAGTTGGTTGGTGATGGAAATTGCAACGAAAACCATTTTACTGTGCAGATGGGTAGGTTTACGGGACTAGTTAAAAAAAATGTCAGTTGGTAATTTTTATTTTTTTTCCCTGATATAGTTTTAGAAAGAATTGATAATTTCAGAGAGGGAAGAGAAGCGGAAAGCAAATTTATGATAGATACGTGGGAATATTCTCGAGAATTTTGTTTATCTAGTTAGCTAAATCAGATCATCCGATGGAGTCACAGAGCTTTCTAGTGGAATACAACTGCCTTTTATATTTTTATTTTTATTTTCTGAAGTACAAGAGATGAAATTGATGAGTTTTTTTATTTAAAAATGATAAATTGTATAGATGTATAGGTTCGATTCTTTGTCATAGTTTTGATCATTAGGAGTTGGGTGTTGTTTGAACTACGGTTCCTGGTTCCGTTGAATCTTTAAACGAAGTCATGAGTTTTAAAACACAAATAGTACAGTGTTGAGTGAAAACTTAAATTGCGGTTAAGAATTCTTCTCGAATGTGAAAGTGAGAGCGAGAGGGATATCAAATATCTTAAGAGTTCTAATAAATACTAGCCAATATTAAGAGGATGTGATGAATAAAGTGAAGTCATTTGTCCCTTAGAGATTTATACTTACATTTAAAGGTGGACGGCGTCGTATTGTCAAGTGATTGACCGATGCAAATGCGAGACTCATGACGAGATCACGGCGAGTTTATGTATTGTCTTTTAGACATTTGCTTCACATGTCTTTCAAATGATGATTTAGTTGATTAGAAACGTACTCATCTTGATATGTCATTTTAGTGGTAATGTGTTGGAAGCAAACACAACACAACATATTCTTGGATATGGGGTGCGGGGCACGAAAGCAAGAAATGTCGGAGACGTGTGAGCATGTAGCCATAATTTTGAAAGTGTACTTACACAAAACACTATTATGGGAACAACAAATTATGCTATGCTTCACGTGCTTTCGGATTTTGAAAGTGCACTTAGTTTTCTAATCTCTTGGGACAAATTTCGGTCTTTATTCTCCTTACTCCCCTAGTTGGGTGTGTTGGAATATAGTATTAAAAGAATAAATGAGAATTTCAACTACAGTTTAAATTTTTAGTTGAGTTGATTTCTCTAACATGGTATTAGAGCCGGTTTCGATCTAGGCTTGGGCTCATTTATGTTGCCTCCCCTTGTGGTCTCCGGCCCGCTTGCAGATGGATATTTCTGCAACGGCCCACGTGTGGAAGAGAAATGCCTACACGTGAGAGGGAGTGCCGATTTATAAAACTCCTGATTGTGCACGTGTCGAGCTCACCAATAAAAAGAAAAATGTGAGACTCGAACGTGAGGGGGAGTGTTGACGTGGGTAAATGTCACACATCGGATAAATATAAAGATGAAAGACTAAATATAATGGTGCAAGTGAAACTCTACTAACAAGGTTGACATTTTAGTATGAGAAGTCTAAATCATTATGTTTAGCCCGTTATTGAAATTTAACATGGTATTAGAGCCTGAGATCACAGGTTCAATTCCTGACACTACCAAAATTTGTATAATTAAACTTTATATCTATTCTCTCATTAGGCTTCTTTACTCCTTTCTTTGGGCCTCATATATAACTCTTCCTTCAAGCCCACTTGGGCTCTCTATCTTCTCTAATCAGACCTTCTATATATCCTTCAAGTCCGCTTGGGATCTCTATCTGCTCTTATTGGACCTTGTATATAATTCTTCACTTAAAAGCCCACTTGGGCTACCTCTATATCTCGGGTCTTCTACAACCCTTCTCCTATCGGGCCACCCGTAAAAAGTAAAAAATTGGGAATAGGCTTCTATATATCTCTTCTCTACAATCCACCCGTAAGTTCAAAATGGGATCAGGATGCTATCTATCTTTCTTCAGTTCACTTGCAAAGCCATAACGAGCTTGCATGTGAGGGGGCGTATTGGAATATAGTATTAAAAGAATAAATGAGGAGTTCAACTACAAGTTTAAACTTTTAGTTGAGTTGATTTTTCTAACAGGGTGATCTATCTAAGATGAAATTTGTTAGTAGGAAAGCTTTGCTCCAACTTACTTAGATTAGACGACTATATCTTGATTTGAACAATTCCGACTCAAACCTAAAGGTATACTCCTAATTAAGGGTTTGTTTGTTAACTCCATGAGTCATTCATTCTCTTCATTTTGTGCGTGTTATACATGAAATATAGGTTGTGGAGAAAGAAGCCGTGCTTGTTAAATTATATTCCATCCCTTCTTTAAGCACTACCACGTGAGCAAAATGAGGAGATATGCGAGTTTCGGTGAATGAGATTATTTTTATCTGGGCCAATTGATTCATCTTGTACCCATGACTAATGACTACGATAACCTCTTGATAGAACATCCAACAAGCACGAACGAATAAAAATGTATATGTAAAAATGCAAGATGTCCTTGTTATGCGTATGTAATGCTATGTATGATATACTTGTTGCTTGTATTGTTCGAATATTGTTTCCTTCTTTCACGATAAGTACTAGATGTGTTCACTTTAATAAGTAATATAATTCTTAACTAAAGAAATTGTTGATTGTTCTGCATAGATGTGTTTATAAATAGATCAGGTAACAAAATGTATTGATGGACTAACCAATTTGGTGAATTTTGACTAACATAATAATTGTTTTATTTCCTTTACTATGCATGATTAATGAATAAAGAGAATTATAACCACTTTAGTTATCCCCCAATTGTCACAAAAATCTACAATGCAAGTCAACTTACAAGTTGACGTGAGATCGGACAATACAAATCATTTTTTTCGTTGTATACCACGAGATTTCTGAGAGGGCTCGGACACTCGCGGTTCACATTTTAAAGTCGTTTTATCACACTCAGACTAATCACATTCGAAGTTTGTTCATAATTAAAGCCTTCACTTTTCTCCATGAGTGTTCTGAGCGGGGATTGAACGCAAACGCTGTACAAATCATTTATACAACCTCGTTTACCAATCACAATCCCAACAACCCAATTTATCATTTAGGCATTTGAACATGAAGTTAACAAATCGTTTAACACAAATTAACATAAAATAATAATTTAATAACACAGGTGCGTATCGTCGCTTTGGCCGAGTGGTTAAGGCGTGTGCCTGCTAAGTACATGGGGTTTCCCCGCGAGAGTTCGAATCTCTCAGGCGACGTCTATTTTTTGTTGTTCTCCTGGGCAATGAAAAAGAAAGAATATATTAAAAACACACAGAAAATGCAACAGATATTGTCGCTTTGGCCGAGTGGTTAAGGCGTGTGCCTGCTAAGTACATGGGGTCTCCCCGCGAGAGTTCGAATCTCTCAGGCGACGATTCTTTTTTGCACGTGATTTATACACAAAAAGAAACGAAACGCAGCTAATACTCAATAGCTCCGAGTCGCTGAGCTGACTGCTACGAGTACGACCTTGCTGTACCTCGCAGAATTTTCTTTTTTGCTCCTCCCATTTTCTGAATTTTCTACGACCTTTTCTATTCCCAATCGTTCTCAACGGGCGAAATTCTCTCGCATACTGTAGTTCCCAATCCGAATCGAACGATTTCCGGTCGCCGGGGACCTACCAATCGCTAGATCTGAGACTCCAACCGGTGATTTCTCAGGTGTTTTTGCTGGTTAGCTTGGAACGCGATCCACTGGTTCGGAGATGCCGGTGGCTGCTTCGGCTGTTTACTTCCTGAATCTGCGAGGTGACGTTCTCATCAACCGCCTCTATCGCGACGATGTCGGGTAAAATCTATCTCTCTGCACCCTACTGTATCCTTTTTCTTCTTCTTCTGGAATTAACTGATTGTTCTAGAGCAAGTTACTCGTGCACTAATGGATTCATGTATGTTTCGTAGTGTATGGCTCCGGCATTGGCGTGCGTGTGTGTGTTGGTAGTAGTAGCTTTTGTATGTAAGAAATGAATTTCGGCATTGGGCATCTTGGATTCATCCAGTCCCTAATCCTTAGCTTACTAAACAATCAAAGTTAACTAGGCCACCATTGGCTACCCAGCTTTTGGTGCTAAGATTTCATATTTAAATTGCATACTCAGAATGTCAAATTTCAGTGGATTTATATATGTTTGAGCCCAATATCCTTCGTAGTTAGAATATATTGAATGAGGCTGATTTTAGGGATTTTGCATTTGTTTCAGGGGTAATGGAGATCTTGTGTATATCTTGGTTGGGATACTTAATCCCCTTTGTGTAGAACTATATTAGATTAGTTATGGATGTAGAGTGAGGAGTTTCGTGCAGTGACAATGGCAACCTCCTTATACATTGTTGATGCTATTGATTATCTGTACACGTTTTTTGGATCCTGATGCTCGTTCTGGAAGTAGTGCTTCATTTCTTGTATGTACTTGTGCTTGACTAGACAAGTAATAATAACTATAGTACTATCTTTTTCCACTGCCATGTAAACTGATTTCCTTATGCTATTAGTTATTATTTCTATTTGTTTGTTACTATGAAGCTGTTATGTACAATAATTGATAAACTCATATTTTGTTTGCATATTCATCTGTTTGTTCATATAGTGGAAATATGGTGGATGCCTTCCGCATGCATATAATGCAAACAAAAGAACTTGGTACATGTCCTGTGCGTCAAATTGGAGGTTGCTCATTTTTTTACATGAGAATCAGCAATGTCTACATTGTGATTGTTGTCAGCAGCAATGCTAATGTAGCGTGTGCATTCAAGTTTGTTGTTGAGGTATTTGGCTTCTTCTTGTTTTTCACAATTATACATGGACATAGCTTTGCTAATAAAAACTAACTCAGGGGGTTCAGCATTGTTCAGCTAAATTTAGTTTCTTGAACAATGGAGTTTATCTAGAATTTCATTACATGATTGCAAAAAAATGCCTATAACTACCATACATATGTTCTAGGTTGCAAAAAGCTCATGCAGCATTTAATTGATCGTCCGATGCTTGTTGCACCCTTGTCCTTTGAACATTATATGATTATACACTTCTTGAATCTTTGTGATTTCTAGACCATATATATTTAACCTCAACAGTGCCTTCTGCAACTTATCCGAACCTATCCTCAGTATTTTGCATCTCTCCTTGTTTTATGTTCTTATCGAAGGCTAACCTACAAGATTTCGAGAACCTTAGTTACAATTTTGATTAAAAAAAAAATTAAATGCTTCTGCTTTGATAAAGACTATTAATGTTAAGTGTTAACTTGTTTTTAAGATGGGGATTTTATAATGAGACCCCCGGTACATATAATCTGGTGACAAATTGCTTTTGTGGACATGGCTTCTAGGGCTATAACTTTTTGTTCTTGTTCATTGTTACAAGTTTCTAGGGCATTTCTATTTACTATAATTGACAACATATATAAAGAAAATGTAATTATGTGCTGAATGATATGTATGCTATTTGTTTTATATGCAGGCTGTTGCGTTGTTTAAATCATATTTCGGTGGATCTTTTGATGAAGACGCCATTCGAAATAATTTTGTTCTAATTTACGAGCTGTTGGATGGTATGTAATTTGGGAAATACTCCTATCTATTCTGCCCTTCACTGTACTTATAGTGTTGTATTTTTATTTTACGATATATATGCATATTTACTGTAGCATTTGACCATAAGGATATATGTGGATACATACTAGAATAGTAGAACGAATAAGGGTAAAATGGTGAAGGCAGAAGAGAAGAAGGGCATAGGAACTTTAGAAGTACTGGTAAGACAGGGTATATTGATTCTTGATGAACCATAACCTATTTTGAGTAACAAAATAAAGAATAGAAATTAATGAAACGTACTTACTGCAATTGTGAACTACTAAGAAAGATGCAGTGGACATACAAAGAGTTTGGCAGGCAGCAGCATTAGCTGTCACCCCAATATTATCCCCCACAATGCCATGATGAGCATTACTTACCCAACACTCCATTATCACATACTCACAATTGTTATATTTTTTATACAATACATTTAAATCCTTCAATTCATTCTAAATTGAAAGATAATTTATGTATATTGCTTACTTTATTGGCATTTTTTTCCCAATTAAATATGGCTCTACCAACTCGAAATAATATAGACAATATAAAGTAAACCTGACCGAACCGTGCTGCCTATTTTCCTTTTCTTGGATCACCAACAAGTTTCAGACTGGATTGCAGAATTTTTTGTTTCAGATTCCTATGCCTTTAGAGTTTAAAATGAAGTTGATTGCGTAATCATGATGTATTATGTATTTTTCCTTTAATTGGACAGATGAATGGATAAATCAATTTATTTTCAGGAATAAAAAAAATCAGTTAAATTTTATGAGTTGTGTTGACATTTAAATGGCAGAAATCATGGACTTTGGTTACCCACAAAATCTATCTCCGGAAATTTTGAAGCTTTACATCACTCAAGAAGGAGTGCGGTCGCCATTTTCGTCTAAGGTTAGATTTATGTTCACTATACATTTCTTCAATTTGGTATTTAATATATTAGACTGATATAATATGAAAGAATTAAGTGCTCTTTTATGTGTTGATAAAAAAAAAAAAGCTCTTTTATGTGTATGGTAGTATGCTACATGAAATGTATCATAATCTTTTTCTACAATGTGGAACATTTTAAATAGCCTACAGACAAACCAGTGCCAAATGCCACATTACAAGTTACTGGTGCTGTTGGATGGCGAAGAGAGGGCCTTGCTTATAAAAAGAATGAGGTAATTAAACCTCTCTCTCTCTCTCTCTAGTATTAAACTTTCCGATGTTGCTGCATTTTGACATCTGCTCCTACAGGTGTTTCTGGATATTGTGGAAAGTGTCAATCTTCTTATGTCTTCCAAAGGTTGGTAGCTGGATGCTTTTTGCATAATCTCTGTGACTCTGTTGGGCTGCTAATTAACCCTTCAATGATTGTAGGTAGTGTTCTGCGTTGTGATGTGACGGGGAAGATTCTTATGAAGTGCTTCCTTTCTGGAATGCCTGATTTGAAGTTGGGTTTAAATGATAAAATTGGGCTTGAGAAGGAGTCTCAACTTAAGTCCCGTCCTGCTAAAAGGTAGATATATCTCTTCATCCTTTACATTTCAGTCTCTTTGTTTCTACATCTTTTTGAAGCTCAAAATATGTATCCTGGGTGACAACTGTTTCACTGTTTCTATAAATCTTTCCTTCCAACTTTTCTGTAGATTGTTATATCAGGCTCGATATTTTTTGTACTTGTAAGACTGCAATACTTAACAACGACAAGATTGCAATACACCTAACCTATGATTATTGTGTCTCATAGGTCCCAATGACTCCATGGAGTTCTATGTTCCTTACCTGACTTTTTTTCATATTGACCTGTTTTGGAGTACTTTGATTGTTACCGTTTCTTCTGATATGACGTCTTTGTATTTTTTTATTGATCAAAATTCATAATTCATATATAAAATCTTAGTTCTACTCAATTTGCATTTTATGGCATGTAATTTCTCAAGAAGATATTTGTGGTGTTGGTTAGAGATTGCGAAATAGTACTCTTTTATTTCAAATTGCTTGTTAGAAGATATGTGATTCTGGTTTGAAACAGTGCAAGACTGCATGTGTATATTTAAATCAGTCTTTGGTAATTGTTCCCTTTGCAGTGGAAAAACTATTGAGCTTGATGATGTTACCTTCCATCAATGTGTAAATTTAACAAGGTTCAACTCAGAAAAGACTGTTAGTTTTGTGCCTCCAGATGGTGAATTTGAGTTGATGAAGTAAGTTTATCTTCTAATGTATATTTCATACTGCTTATTTATGGCATTTGTATTTTACAAAGGCTAACAAAAGCACATGTTCTAAAGATTTTTTATTTATCTTTTCTAAGTGTATGTCTATTATAAACTTGTAACACCACCCCTCCCAAAATTTCTGCACTGTATAATGTTAAAAGGAAATTATTTAGATATTGCTGCTCCTATTTGTTCTTGTAAATGATGTGGTATTAGAGGTGCCTGCTTAATCTTGTAAACTATCCAATGCTGAAAGTCTTATCTGTTGTTAAACTATCATTATTTGTTTAGTTTCACTATCGTCTTGCAACCTTAAATACTATTTCCCAATTCGCTTAAGAAATATGTGCTTGATTTTGGTTGTTGAATTGTGCCATATTTTACTAATTTTTAGTTGGATTAAGGCATACTTTACATTTTTTTATATAGATATCGTATCACTGAGGGTGTAAATCTTCCATTCCGAGTATTGCCAACTATCAAGGAACTTGGTAGGACCCGCATGGAAGTGAATGTCAAGGTTTGTCACATTTTGAGAAATGTAGCTTATTTGAATGTTTGGAGCTATCAATTAATTTCTCAAGTATATCTTCCCAGATCAAGAGTGTCTTTGGCGCAAAAATGTTTGCTCTTGGAGTTGTCATCAAGGTTCCTGTCCCAAAGCAAACGGCAAAAACAAGTTTCCAAGTGACATCAGGTCGAGCGAAGTACAATGCATCACTCGATTGTTTGGTTTGGAAGTGAGTATTACTGATATGCCATTTTTTTTAATTCCAGAAATTTTATTCTTATATTTGCATTTCAATTTTTCATATGAATACCCCATTGGTATGATAGTGAGATAAAGGAATAAATGATTGCTTCGCACTACTAATTTAAAATAAATAAATAAAGGGAACATGCAGACGTTTGTCATAATTTGATTCTTCTGAACCGTCAATTCATATTTGACCTTTCTATCTTTTAGCACTGTGGCTCATCTTTGGCACTATGTAACTGTGCAGGATAAGGAAGTTTCCTGGGCAAACTGAAACCACCATGAGTGCAGAAGTTGAGTTGATCTCTACAATAGTAGAAAAGAAATCTTGGACACGGCCACCAATTCAGATGGAGTTTCAGGTGCCTAATCAATCTACTCCTTGTACAGTTGTACTTCAGTAAATTGATTTCGCTGAAAGCTTTTGCTCCTGAGTTTACGAAATTTTAAATATTGGGTTCTCTTGATTGAGAGTTTTCTAGGAAATAGCATCATATGTCTAATTAGGAATCCGTTGAATTAAACATTTGCAGGTGCCCATGTTCACAGCGTCTGGCTTACGTGTCCGTTTTCTCAAGGTAATTCAAAATTGTATTGAACTCCTTATATATCCCCCTCTTTTGTTACGAAATGAGCTTCAATTCACGGCTTTATCCAGGTATGGGAAAAGAGTGGATACAATACAGTTGAGTGGGTTCGTTACATAACCAAAGCTGGATCATACGAGATTAGGTGCTAGTTACGTAAAATGGCTGCTGTAA
This sequence comes from Pelargonium australe, assembly GCA_036897465.1. Classification (NCBI taxonomy): domain Eukaryota; kingdom Viridiplantae; phylum Streptophyta; class Magnoliopsida; order Geraniales; family Geraniaceae; genus Pelargonium; species Pelargonium australe. Next base: position 1,337 of record JAYMTH010001197.1, on the reverse strand, counting down.
CACTTAACCGGAGGACTCTTAGGCGAGAGATGATGTCTACTTGCACGCAAAAGCGAGCTTGATCGGAAAGGCTTATATTATATAACATAAATTTGCCTTGCTGAGAAAGCAAATTAGCATGCATGCATGCACAGTGAGTGATTTTGGGCATTGTTGAGGTATTTTTTTTTTTTTTTTTGGTGGGGTTGTGTTGTGAGGTTTTGATTATTTGGATTGAAAATTTGATTTGGTGTGTTGTAAAGGTTTAGTACTTGAAAAATAGAATTGTTACCTTTAAAGTTTAAACCCAAAATATTTGTCTTATTGCAATTGCTTGCGTGTGTTGTAACTTGTATGTGAGATCGTGACTGCATTTTATGTAAGGCCTCTATTTTTATATTTCTCCAAAGAGGTTTTCCAAAGAAAAAACGAAGAAATATATATATTTTTGTTTCTTATTGAATTTATACAAGTACACCAATAAATGCATAAAAGTGTTGCACTTTTTGTTGGCTATAAATAATGCAAGTAAAATTAATTATCGGTGACTACTAACTAATCTGTGGGCAGTTAATGGTTTCTTTTTTAAGAGACACCATCGTTAGGTGATGATGGTGTACGTGGAAGAAGAGGAATGAGCACTACAAGTAGCAGCTCGTAATTTTGTCCCAAATTGGATTATAGTTTATATCAAAAATTTAGGGACAAAATTGAAGCGAAGTATATAAAGTCAAAAAATATTTTTTATTTTGAAAATATTCAAAACCAAATTAAGACAAAACATTAAAATTCGGTAACAATATTAAGACTTTTACCTTCTTCAAATTTGTTCCTACTTTCTCTATGATAAAGTATGTACAGTGTTATCCTTTAAAAAAAAAAAAAAAGTGTGTACAGTGTTATTGACATGAAATTATTTACAATTCAAGAAACATTTGGAAAAATTCTATAGATTTTTCTTATTATAATTATTTGTTTCAATTGAATGCAGTGAATTAACTATATAAGCTCTTTACTTTGACTGTTTATTTACTAGTTTATATTGAATTCAACAATTATTAGCGATTAAAGATGAATTATAACTATAGAATCTTAACATTAGCTAAAAATGGGCTCTTGCTAAATCTTCATGTCCATTTCCAAAACTTTTCATTAAAATTTGGAGCTCAATTTTTTGAATTTATGAAAGTGTGTCACAATCCTAGGATAAGATAAGATAGGACTGTGCAGATAATATGTTATGGACACAACAATTTTATTTAGGAAAAATGTTTATTTTAATCCCTGACCTATCCAAATCGTGCCGTTTTAGTCCCTCACCTTTAAAACGTGCCGTTGCAGTCCAAAGGTTAGACGAT
>JAYMTH010001196.1:0-15863 GCA_036897465.1 Pelargonium australe | reverse complement strand
TTATTATTTTTATGTATTCTAAATTTTATAAAAGTAACATTATTTGTATTCACAACATAGTTGTAATATTTATACTACTTTTGAGATCTGCATTCTCAATCTTTATTTAAGACGTTTTTTAGAATTAGATTTTTGAGATATTTTAAAGATTTGATTTAAAATGTTGGTTTATTTAACAATGCGAGTATTTTATCATTTTTTATTTTATTTTTCAAGGATTATTTTCTTAAATTTCCTCTTCTTGTCTTTTCTAAATTTTCGTAATTCATATTAATGATTTCATAATCAGTTGGTGTGATGTCACCTTGAGTGACCCGGTGGCCGGGCCCGTTTTAAAAATATTGTTTGTACCTTCCATCTTGATGTGTACAATTATTTTCTTAAATGTAACATACTTCTCCTGATTTACTTGAGCACTATAAGCTGCTAACTCTGTTTTAATTTAAGTGTCATACTAAATTTCAAAATAAGTCACTTAACAATTTCAATAAAAATACAATTGACTTTACAATAATACCCTTTCATCATTCCAAATATAAGTTTGTTCAATTAGTCTTTTTTAGCATTAAAACTGGTAAATGAGTAGTATTAATGAGTGCTTAGTCATTTTAGACTTAAACTGAATTTGTGTGAAAAAATCTAGAATGACAGTTATTATTTTCCCAGTTTTCTCCAAGCAGAAGATAGTGGAGGTAGACCTTTTTAAATCCCCGTTCTTTAAAATATTGGGTAGTACAATTTATCAGTCAAAATTGTGAACATGGCATCTTAGTCTCCTGTTCTTTAACTATAGATCTTAACTAACTACACAGTTTATGTTTTTTTTTTTGTTTTTTGTTTTGTTTTGGTTTTGTTTTTGTGTGTGCGTGCGTTGTGTCTTGGAACTGGCACCTTTTGATGAATAAAAGTGTTAGATTCTGATTGATATTGTGTCAGTTCCCAATCTAACAAACATTTCTCTTGTTATTCCTTCTTTTCCCATTCACATGCACCTTTGAACTTTTTAATAGCAAATAAAGTTGCACTGAATACAAATGTGATCTTGTTGAGAATCTAGGCACGGATGAATGTTAGGATTCAGATTGATACTCTACATGGTTTTAGTTGTGCTACGTATGTGCAACTGCATTGGTCCTTCCTTCCTTCTCTCTCTCTCTCTCTCTCTCTCATGTTCAAACCTATGCTATCATCTATGTGTCATGATCCAATGTTCTTATGGATATTTTCTGGTATTCAGTTTTTTAATGTTATATAAACACAGATACTGTGGATCTTTGGAGCCAATGGCCATGCCTGCGGGTAATGGTGGCATTGCTCATCCATTATTTGTCTCCAAAGATCGTAGATTCCCAAAGATTAGAATTCAAACTCGACAGCTGGAGAATCTTATGGACAAGAGAATCATTGTGGCGGTTGATTCTTGGGACTGTCAATCTCGATATCCTTCTGGCCATTATGTTCGAACAATAGGAGAAATAGGTGACAGAGATACTGAAAGTGAGGTATGTAATGGTAGAATCATATGTATCTGTGCACGCCTTACATGTACTAATTTTAACATGTATGATCTCTGGACAAACTAACCTGCTGATTTAAGCAGAAAATTGGGGAGATTGATGAACAAATAAGAAGCCAAATGATCCTTTCAAAAAAAAAAAGAAGCTATATGATATGTACTCAGTTTATACTTGAATTGTGCAGGTTGTTTTGATAGAGAATGACATAAACACAAGACCATTTTCATCACAAGTTCTGTCATGCTTACCCCCATTACCATGGTCAGTATCCCCTGAAGATCTGGCAAATCCTATTAGACAGGATTTGCGTCATTTGCGGGTTTGTAGTGTGGATCCTCCAGGTATGTGATGTGTTTGTTTTTGTTCTTCTCTCTTGTTCTTGCTCTAGTTATTATCTTGGAGGCGATTGCTATTGGACAAATTTCGTTAACCTAGTTTGATGTCCAATGTTGCATACATAATCCTTCTTCTATTTTTCTCAGGATGCAAGGATATTGATGATGCACTGCATTGTATGACTCTTCCAAATGGAAATTTTGAAGTTGGAGTCCGTATCCACTGACCTTTGACCTTTTCTCATGCAAAAGGATGCAGTATAATTTTGTACAATTTGAGAAAATGAACGCATACGCTGAATCTTTAGTAAAATATGTGGTCAGGAAAAGGACCAATTCAAATATTTGGAGCCTGTATTAACTACATGAGTGTTGGAGTCTTTTTCTTCTCATAAGAATGGAAATAGTCGTTAGTGTATTACTGGATCCCTGTACTTGTAGAGCCATTTGATTCATTTGGAATTGTTTTTCAAGCTCGAACCAGTTGTCTTTTTGCTCTTATTTTTGAATGATCATATCTGTTGGTTTCCTACAGAAATTAAGTGTATGTAATTGAGGGCTGGTTGGTATCCTTAATGATGTAATGATAAGATATTGCTGATGTAACGAATTTTGTGCACCCTGGGACCCCACTTGATGAGGAGGCTTCACAAAGGGGTACATCTGTATACCTTGTTGAGCGGCGAATTGACATGCTTCCAAAGCCTTTAACTGAAGGTATTTCTATTTTTTTGTACACTTATCTGTTAGGCTTGCATTATTGTATTGGAAGAAACATTTCATATGTGTTCTTTGGTATGAAAGCTCACTCGAATAAAATACTTAATCTTACAGATGTATGTTCTCTTCGAGCTGATGTGGAAAGACTTGCTTTCTCTGTAATTTGGGTATGTGCTCTGTTCCACTTGATAAACAAATTTGATAATTTTGCCTTTTTCTCTTCTACTGATTCTCAAAATAGCAATGTTCTTTACAAGCTATTAATGTCAGTATGGAGCTGAATTATTTGTCCACAATTTGATTACTTTGAATAAGACATTGCGCTCGCGCATACACACACAATCCTGAGTATAATTGCATGACAGATTCTCTGGAAGTGTTCTAATTGGAATACTAAGTTTACAAGCTACAATCTACCCAAAACTCACATAATGTTCCAATAAACCATCTAATTAATTAAGCTCCATGTGCATCAATATATAAAAAATCATACAATACAATCAGAACGCTAGTATATATACCAGGAAGACTGAGCGTACAAGGTTTTGTGAGATCTGAATGGACTCTACCAAAATATCTTCAATCAATGCTGTCGTAGAGCAAGATGTCAGTTTCATAGTTCAAGCTTGTATTCTTAATTTATTAGCTGAAGTTTAGAATACATAAAGGAGGACTAATTTTTTTATTTATTATTATTTTATTTTCTTGATATTGAGCTTATAAATTGTTGATACCTAATTAAGTGAAGTTTGTTGTAATGAAGATTATTCATTTACATTTAATCAATACGAGAGACATATATATATATATTCGAATTGGTTCACGAAATAAGTAGATTGCTCTAATCTGTTTGAGCATAATATATGGATTCTTCAATTGATTCCTTAATTTCAGGAAATGACACCGGAAGCAGAGATTATATCTACAAGATACACAAAAAGTGTCATCAAATCATGTGCAGCGTTGTCATACGTTGAAGCTCAGGCTAGAATGGATGATAGGTACAGTTTTCTAGCCACTTCAGTTGACTTTGTGAAAGATTACTTTGCTGTCTTTGAAAAGCCATCTAAATAGATTATTGTTACACTTTTACTTAGTGTTTTGTCACTAATGGAGCCTATGTCTTGGTATGAATTAATGTAGTAACTAAGCTTATGTGATTATACATGTGATTATACATTTAGAGTGTTCTGGATAATCATAGTTAGCCTTTTCTAAAAGAATTCTGTTAGTTGAAGGATGTAATTTGGGATGAGAGTATGGGAAATGTATTAACAACTCAGGTGGAACAGTTGAGAAGAGATCTGAGTATGTTCCTTGACGGCTTTTGACCTTTGAGGGTTGAGTAGGATATTGAGCCTCTAAAGTTTGAATTAGCGATAATTATGATGTGTACTTGTGGATTTCATTATGGTCATTTTTCTTCAAGAAAGCATGTTTATTCATCCCAGGTATCAAGATAATTATCAACCTCTGACATATTAAACAAATCAAAAAGAAATTTAACCCAAGAAATGAGAACATTTCTGGTTTTATGCAATTCTCACCCGAAACAAATAATCTCATGGATTTATGGATACATTGTTTCTTGATTTTCTTGGTTGTGGTTGCAATGCAGTTTCATTTCATTAGTTTCATCAGTTGAAGTAATCTGTTTTCATTTTGTATGCAGTCGGTTGATGGATCCAATTACTACTGATTTGAGAAATATGAATGCTTTAGCAAAGGTATGTAGGAGTCTTCTTAGCCATTGCTTTTAAATTTTGTGCGGTTTTCTCTAGAATGATATTTTTCATGTATAATCCCACAGATAATGAGGCTTAGGCGTATTGAGAGAGGAGCATTAACTCTTGCTTCTGCTGAAGTCAAATTTCAAATTGATACAGAGACTCATGACCCTCTTGACATTGGTAGGTTGTTTAAAGTATTTATTGTAATTATTTGGTGCAACAGAATCTTGTTAAATTCAAATGTATGATGACTTAAATTCCCAAAAATGGGTTGACAGCTGTTTGCTCATTCAATTTAGAATGAATAATCTGGATTCATACACTGCTAGTATGTTGCCAAAAGTTCAGTGACCCAGTTCTACTTCAGGAGCATGTCATGTTATTGGTCTTTTCCCTGTCTTGTGTGCTATAACTTCGATGTGAACATGACAAGTTGCTTCCTCCATTTAGTTTTTTTACTTCTATGCCTTCTTGTTTTGGTCAAACACAGTTTTTAGTTCTTACACAGTATAAATTTACCTTAATACCAAGCATATTACTTGTCAGTCTGTTGTGTTGGTACAAGTCTAACATAGGTTGCAGCATCAGTGCATTACCCTTGAAGCTAAAAAAGTCTTCACTTTGACAAAATTTATTTATTTTATCTGTGAACCCAATGCTTGCTTTCTTTTTTATTTTCTTAATTTTTTTTGTAATGTATTGGTGATTTCTGCAGGCATGTATCAGATTCGAGAAGCAAACCAAATGGTTGAGGAATTTATGCTTGCTGCTAATATTTCAGTTGCAGAGAAAATCCTTAAACATTTCCCCACATGTTCACTCTTAAGGTAAACTCGTGCTTTTGTATAGTTTTTTGGTGGTCTCTCTCTCTCTCCTAGACATGGACAATGACATACTTTCTGCTTATGTGTGTGATTCTGGTTTAGTGCCATTACTATTATTAAAGTGTTCCTACTCCTCCTATGGTTACGTTTGCTCTGGTGTTTAGGCGTCATCCTACTCCAACCAAAGAGATGCTTGAACCTCTTCTGCGTACAGCTGCTGCTGTTGGTCTCACCTTGGACATCTCGTCATCAAAAGCGCTAGCTGATTCACTTGATCATGCTGTGGTTAGGACTTCCTCTACCTTTTGGCTTTATTCTTGTGTGGTTTCTAGTTAAAATTTTCATATTTTAATTGCTATTGCCAAATTTTGTCTTTCTGAATTTGTTAAGTATGCAATGAAACATTGTATATTTTGTTTTATGACGGAGAAACTTTCTTTATTTCCATTCACTAAAAAAATAAATTTTTGGCAGAGTGATGATCCATACTTCAATAAGCTGATTAGGATAATGGCAACAAGATGCATGACACAGGTAATTACAATTGAATTATTGCGCAATAATCAAGCACTACTCTAGCACGATTCTAAAATCTACTCTCTCTTTTGTCCTAACACCTTGGATTGTAAAATGTAGGCAGTGTATTTCTGTAGCGGCGAACTTAGCCCTCCAGAATTTCATCATTATGGGCTTGCAGCAGCTCTCTATACTCATTTTACCTCTCCCATTAGGAGATATGCAGGTTAGTCCGATTAATTACAAGGTGGCCGTTACTACTTACTAGGTGAAAGTGATGTTGTAATTTGAGATGATATCTTTTGCTTGCAGATGTCATTGTGCACAGGTTACTTGCTGCGTCGTTAGGAATTTACAAGCTCCCACAGTTATGCAAAGACAAACCCCAACTAACTAGTATAGCCGACAGTAAGATATACACCATTTCGAACTTACCTCATTGTGCAATGCTATTTTTATGTTCTCTTGCCTACCATGTTTTACAATGAAATAAACTGGTCTCTTAACTTAGTTTATCACATTTCCGGTCTTTGAAATTTTAAGGTTGTTAGACCAGGCTTAACAAATGGAGTCAGTTGTCTATAGTAGTTACAATACTAAATTACTAATAATGTCATCACCCCTTCAAATGTGCATCTCGAATATTGATGTTGCTACTTTTATATTTTCCTTAGATTTAAATTACCGGCACAGGAATGCTCAGATGGCAAGCCGGTCCTCAGTAGAACTCCATACACTCATATATTTCAAAAACCGGTAAGCGAATCTCTCCTCTCTTACATTGTCAACACACACGCATACATGCATGCTTATGATTTTGCTTTCTTTTCTTGCAGACCCACGGATACAGAGGCTAGAATAGTGAAGATTAGAGCGAATGGATTTATAGTATTTGTACCCAAGTATGTTTACATACCTCTTTGTCCAATTCTTTTCTTTCCGATTTTGTTGTCCCCTTTATCATGTTAATTTCTACTTTACTGTCTCTTTGCTTAGTTTGCCCGTCCCCATCCCCACCCAAAATAAATAACGGAAAGGGAAATAAATATAAAAAAAAGTGTTGGGAAAAAGGTATTCATAATATTTGAGGAGGGATTTCTAGATAACATCCTAACATTAAGTTAGAACAGTTCAGTTAGGAAATTTGGTGTATTATTGATTAACCTTACATACCATCCATGAATTCATTCGGTCTGTTTCATATTGCATCCTAACGAGCTTTCTTCTCCTTTTAGTATAAACTATAGGACTCTAGGGGGTGATCGTACAGGATGGTGCGTCTTGGTGGAGTAGGCGTAACAAAATATATATTCAATATAAAATTAACAGAGGCTAGCTCTTCCAAATTTCCATAACCTCCATCCCACCCAATAGGATTCCAACCTACGACCTCTGCTAGAGAAGTGTGACGCTTAGCTTTTTGTGAAAGAATGATCGGCTAAGATAAACACAAAACCTCACGGGTGGTTCTAATTCAAACACGTAGACGTGCATTCACAGAGGGATGAAACATTAAGTATTTTGCAGGTATGGTATAGAAGGGCCTGTATACTTGGTAGCAAAGGGAGCAGCGAAGAATGTGGAATGGTTGGTCGATGAGCAACAGCAGAGGATCACAAAAGCGGATGGTAGCGTTTCTTATACCGTTCTGCAAGCAGTTAGGATTCACATGGAGGTTGTGGAACCCCAGCCAAACCGCCCTAAACTCCGTCTAACGCTTCTGTAGAACACTTTTGTCGCATAATTTTGTGCTTCACAGTCTTGCTCTGTAGGGAGTGTACAGCGCAACTTGGTCCCGACATTGCGCCTCAAATCCATATTTGAGGATGGGGAGTAGTGTGAGATTGCAAAAGAGGGATATAATTGGAACGTAATTTTATTCACTATTGATTTTGATTTGAGTTTTATGAAGCTTCTGGTCAAGTACTCTAGTTTTTGCCAATATTTTGTTGTTTAGTGAAAACTGCCGAAATTGTCCTTATATTTAGTGTCTAGATTTTTTTTGTTCTTTCAAAAAACTTGTGAAAAAGATGCAGAAATTAACTTCTACTTGTACTCTTGTACCTTCCTGGAGCAACAAACTCAATAATTATAATAGTATATGCTTAATTGTAAACTACAAAAATAGAAACAATCATTTTGTACAAAATTATGAACAAATAAATCTTTCCCATTTGGCGGTGAAATGGTGCAATCAACGACTTCACTCTCTATTAGCTCAGAATATAGAACACACAGCTACAAAAGCGCAAATACGCATATAACTTATACTATTACATCTACATACATATATATTGTTTTCGATGACCAAACTCATGAGAGGCCAATTACAATAATATATGAACAAAGCAACTCTGAAACACAACTTTCGGTTGCTGCTTCTGCTATAGTACTATAGAAGAAAGATTACTAGTAATGGCTATAAAAGCCTATATAAAATAATGATTTTGAAATGAGAATAGTGCAACATGTATTCTCATTGCACTTAGCACCAAGAATAGAATAGAATAGAATTGAAGAAATGAAACAAGCCAAAAAGAATAATAATCTCAGTATAAATAATATGATCTCTTCTCCACTTGTGACTGACCTTAGAGAGGGATGGATCTTCAGATCAAGATCCACATGAAAATTGTGGACCAGACGGTGAGTGCGAAAGCTGCGAACAAGTACGTCCACAGCATGAGGACCGAGCACTCCTCTTTAGCCACGTCAAATAGCTCCGTCATGGTACCTACATATCATTGTTTGTTTTGTTTCAAGTTAATAAATAATACAATAACATGTTTTTACTTACCAATAGTCAGTTTGGCTTACCAATGTTCATGGCGGGTGGCACCACATACTGAATCATGAGGGCGTACTGGTAGAGAGGGTCTGAGGAGAGAAAGCCGAGATTTTTAGCAGTTCTCACAACCCAAATCCCGATTGCAGGAGACACCACATATCGAACACAGATTACGCCAATAATCACCATTGGTTTGATTCTTGACGTGCGCAAGCCTGATATTCAGTTACAAGTTGTTAAACACCTTTAATTTGTTAGATCCTAAGCTATAGCTAAAATGGATGAGTTAGTCTATCTTCTTACCTTGGGTGAGGTTGCCTCCAAGTATCAGAGTGATGCAAGGAATTGTTCCATCTCTGCAGAGTATATATCAGTTGCCATGAATCAATAATTATATAGAGGATAAAGAATTTGCGTCGGACTTTTTTAGGCTCTAGCTGAACCAACCAATGAAAAGATGACATTATTAGAATTTCATGTGAGAGCAGAGCTCTACCAGAGATCCAGATTTAGATTTTGAAAGAGGTTTCGGATCTTCACTGGTGGCTTAGCTTAAACCAAACAATCAATAGATCATACTACTAATTCTCTTTATAAAAAATAACCTACAATATTGCTCACAAACACATAAGCAACTACAACTATTCATTGCGTCGCCAATAGTTGTAGATGAATTTTCACTCTCTTTCGTCACGTGTCGACTAAATGTATGAAAATTCAGTTTTATCGGTACGTTTGTTTTTCTTGTTAATTTCTCTCTCATTTTTTCCTCATTAATGTACTAATTGTGTGAAAGTTCAAGTATTTTTTAAACTTGGATTATGTTGTGTGTTTGCTAGTAATGTTATGGGCCAATTATAATGGTTCTTATAATGACAGACTTCAATGTTTAGAGCTGAGGTGCTAACTACATATAAAGAGTTGTGCATGATTGAGAATTTGCACATCCAAACAAAACAAATGTAATAAACTGTTTTATGAGGCAAGAAGAGGAACAATACATACCCAAGTAATTTGATTGAGTCTTGGATCACCTTGAGAGGGGCATGGTCTCCAATTATAAGGCTCCTCAGCCACCCAACTGCCCCGAATAAGAATCCTGCAATCTGATAATACGATATAAAAGAGTGATCAGTTTCCTTCTTTTTCTCATATTTTAACCCAACGGATATTACAGTTCACAAGAATGTTAACGAAACTCACAGCAGCTAGCGTTGGGGGTGCCATCAATTCCTCTACAATCCCGTGAAGATATGCAAATACTCTACTCAACATTGTCTCGTTGCTCACCACGTCATGGGCTATAATCTGCAGAGTTCAGTCATTTCGAAAGTACGATCATTGGCCATTGTGCTAATACAGTCACATTTGTATACAATATGCAAAAGAGAGCGCCTAGGTGCACGAAAACATAGTTCACTAATGTTCATCTAGATTAATTTTCATTTTACACTATTTTTATCATTTCTTGTAACGTTTTAGGATTTCGTGCACTTATTTGTGCAATTGAGTATGTAAAAACTTCATAAGGAGACTTACAGCTCCTGCATCTTTGTTGTTCTTTGGGTTTAACACTGTTATATGAACATGATCCGAATCTACTCCCTTGAGGAGATGAGAGGCTGGATTGTCATTTAAATCACTGTTGGGTGCTCTCTCCGCTGCTTCGGCTGCTTGAAGTGCTTTGAATCTCACAGACGAAGTTCGTACCAGTTGGAAAGTGTAAGTCCATATGAAGAAACCACCAAGCTGCACAAAAAAAAAAAAAAAAAAAAAAAACCTTAAAAACCCCCATCCTCAGAAAACATTTCTTTTGTCAGGAAGAAGCAGATTTTACCGCCATTGAGAAAGATGCGTATGATAGTCCAACAGATCTGCATTTGGCACGATCGCCGAATGGGCTCTGTTCTTCGTTACAGATTGCAGGGAGGACTATCAGGACAAGATTTCCCAGGTTTCCTGATAAGCAACAAAACTAAAAACTGGTGAGGACTTGAATCTATACACATTCGTGGATGAAGAGAAAGAAGTAACAGCTAAGAAACTGCGACCAATCACCTGATGCACACGAGGCGATGATCAAGCCTTCTAGATGAGGCATGGGTTTTAGTACTTTTACAAGTAACCATCCAAGAGTGCCTCCAAATAGAAAGGTAAGCCCAGTGTTGATAGGCATGAACCACCTGAAAACAGGGCCAAAAATGATCTACTTTAATTCCACAAAGAGACAATTAATTTGCACAGCATGCAAATTTTGTTTGATTTGGCATTGAGAATTTACAGGTAACAACTCAAGCTATAAGCCCAAGAACAGTAAAGGCCAAGATTAACTGCCAAGTTGACTTGTAATGATTCCTATGAAGGTAATTGAATCACTATTTAGTTACAGTCTGTTGGCTTCTAAACCTTGTTTTTATGTTCTTGAATGCTAGAATTGTGTGTTAGAATATACGTAAAACTATAATTAAACTTTCAACTATAAGCTTATACTTTTAGCTGAGTTGATCTAAGATGTGAGAGTTTGCACTAAAATTATATGAGTAGCCCCTAAATTATATGATTTTAGTTCTTATCTATTTCTCCAATCAGTCTATCTATCACGCCTATCTTCTACTGTGTTCTCTATCTATCTCTTCGGCCCCTGCGAAACTATAACGGGTTTGCACATGAGGGTCGTGTTAGTACTTAGTATTAGAACATATACAAAACTATGATTGAGCATTCAACTATCGACTTAAACTTTTAGTTGAAATGATTATCTAATATTGAAATATGAAGGTATATAAAGGGCGAAAAATATTAGAAACACCACAAGCAAGCAAGCAACCCACCATGAAATGATGTCATCAAGTGTAACGGTCCTGGCCAGACTTGCAAACATGAGGGATGGGGTGAACACCATGAACACTATCTACATATCAGCAGAAAAAATTCTTCTAAGCCACATATATTGAAAACCAAGAGTTATGAGCATAGTTCACATAATCAGGCATTTACCTTGTTCATATACTTGCGAGCATCTCCATGGAGAACATTCCAACGCTCAGAGGCCATAGCAGCTCCCAACATAGTGATCAGGATGACCTGAACAATAGGCATAGTAGCCACCTCCAATAGAGTCCAGAAACCCATCTTTTTGTGTCTTTGTTCTCGACCTTGAACCAAGAAAAGTCTAATTTAATTTGCTTGCTTCTGTTTGTAACTAAATTCTTCTTGCAGTTCTGATCTACCGCTGAACCTTATTGCAGCTCTGAATCTAATTAAGGAGAAGGAACATCCTGAAATGTAACAAGTAACAAGAACACAGCTTTCGTAAAATTCTCAAATAATACACAACCACAATCAAAGTATTCAAAATTCATAATCAATCAAACCAAACAAAGTGTTTATTCCACACAAGAAGACAATCACAATAAAATATTTGAACTATCAAGCCATAAAATAAAATAAAAATACATAATCATATAATGAAGTTTCTAAACTAATACTTAATTAAGTTCTTAGAAGAATTGAAACCAAATCATTAACAAAAGACACCTTTTTTAAATCCCATGATCACACTCTCTTATAAAATTGTGTATCCTAGATTCAGTAAATTTTTATGATCTATCATGATCTCATCAGTGGATTGTTCTAATCCAAGTTTCTTTTCTGGAATCTATTTATTACATATTAATAAATGAATCTGAATATAATTTGTTTTACCAGACTACTAGCTGTATATTCAGACTATCCAAATTTCAAACTCCTTTTTTTGGATAATTTGAATTATTAGGTGAGCATGCACATGCATAGGTCATATTATTATTTAGATAAGAATCAAAATACACATGTGCTAAATACATGTCACAGTCTTAAATCAATGAATTCGCATGACTACTTGATCATATATAAGACACAATAATATAAAGTTGAATCATTCTACCAATCTGAAACTGAAGCAAGTCTTTAGTGGCTAGATAAAAAGTGATAGAAGACACATTAAGGACCTAGCAAGGTAGAATTCAATTTTACACATAAAAAAAAAAAAAAGTAATTAATACTGTAATTTTTATTTAGATTTATAATATGAAATTGAAGTTTGAAACTGATATAATCTGATTAATTCCGATCTCAACTGATTAATTGCTATGGTCCCATGGCAAGCACAAGAAGTATGAAATAAAATTCTTCAAATTATAGCACATAAACGGAAAAAATAGAAATAGAAAAAGGAAAAATAATATATATATAATGTAATTTATGAGAAAGTTTAGTTCAAAACTGCAACGTCTCCGCAGACTTTTATTTATTTATTTTATTCTATGGAATGTAATAAATAAATGAGCATTAATGGAGAAAAGGACCAAAATCTATACTACATCTCCGTCCAGAAATAATCAAATAAACATCAATCATTGGTAAAATGATTTTAAAATTAAAATAATTTATATAAAAAATTGAGAAACATAGATTTGATAGATTAGCACCTAATCCAGCTTTGTTAATTAAAACACAGACGCATCTAAGAACAAACAGCTAGAAAGAACTCCATAAATACGAGCAGATCCATCAATCGACCTCCATGTCTCCAGAACGTAGGTCACAAAACAACAACAAAATTTACAAATGCCAGATTATGCAACAGAAACACAAAATCATCAATTAAACCTAATTCAGCATTAATTAAACGAAATTAAGAGCGACGAGCAAGTAACAACTCCATAAACACTAGCAAATCCATCAATCGACCTCATGTCTCCAGAACGTACGTCACAATACACATGTCAGGTTACGCAACTAACAGAAAAATCATCAACGAAACGTCGAGACCTAATTCAAAATCACATCAATTAATCGACGTATCAGCAAGATATGCAAATTAACGAAACAAAAGAGATCGATCGGTAGAACACAGAAAATAGAAGAAATTAAGCAGCTTCACGATTAAGAACCTTGGATTCACAATTTCGTGTGATTAGTCACTCCTGTGAAGCAGAGCAGGTGCAGAAATGGAGGCAACAAACAGATACAATTATGCAACACACTCACAGCACCAAATCAAAAAAAGGCCAGACTACGCAACAACATCAACACAAAATCATCAACAAAACCTATTTCAATCGACGATGCAAATCAACGAAACACAAGAGATCGATTGGTAGAACACAGAGAACAAAAGAAATCAACGAATCATTACGACAACAAACCTTAGATTCGGAATTTCGTGTGATTTGTCACTCCTGCAGAACAGAGCAGAGCAAAAATGGAGGCAACACAGTCACAACAAACTCGAAACAACAAATCACAAATGCCAGATTACGCAACAAACAGAAACACAAAATCATCAACAAAAACCTAATTCAAATCACATCAAACAGACATTTCGACGATGCAAATTAACGAAACACAAGAGATCGATCGTCAGAGCTCAGAAAACATAACAAATCAACGAAGCCTTACGATTACGAACCTTCGATTCGGAATTTCGCGTGATTCGTCACTTCTGAGGAGCAGAGCAGCTGCGGAAATGGAGGCGTCTGGAGGAAGACGAAGAAGAGAGAAAGAGAAATGGTGAAGCCAATGTCATTGCAAAAAAAATCAGTGGTAATTGTATTTATAATAATCGGCAAAAATTTGGGGGTCAAAATGTGGTCCACGACACGAGAAGCTCGAGAAGTACGGCCTCCGGTTTACACCTCCACCTCCACCATATATAGACAACATTGCTCTTCTTCTTCCTATTTCTCTTCTTGCCATTTTTATTTTGGGTAATCATTGTGTTTGTGTTTTGCTTTTATTCGGTCATTTCTTTTTTTAGTTATTTTTGTAAGTAAAATTATAAAATACTCGTGTGTCCTGTGACTATAAATTTGTGGGGTCGGAGTGATACATAATGTGAGAGACGATACATTTTTTTTATCTTAATGTTTTAATAGTTACGGAATGAGTTGAAATTCGACGGACATATGATTTATTTTGTTATTAATATGTGTTGTAGTTTTAAGCATTGAAATTATTTGCTAGACATTTTGGGTATTTTTCTATATTAGTATGTATATAAATGTATGACATGGGTATGAACTCGACGTCTCAAGTGAGGGAGGAGATGAAATGTTTTTCGGCCCAGACTTCATGTTAACAAATTGGCTTGAATTTTGCTCCCGCATGTGAAATGGGTCAATGAACGATACAATTGAGTTTTTAAATAACGTGACTTAAATTTAAATTTTATAATAAAAGAGTGAGTGTAAATTTTGAACTTCTTAAGAAAGACACAATATAATTATAGTTCGTACAATATTCAATCAAATAAATAAATTTAATATATCATTCAAATTAAATGTATGTTTTTTTTTTCTCTGTTTTTAAGAATTAGAAGAGGAAGAAATAAAGTAAAGTTTATTGCATGCATGCACATGATTGCATGGGAATTTTTAAATGCAAAATACAATGCTGACCCAAAGTTGCCAAATTATAATTTATTAGTGCAATGACAGTGGAGCATTTATTAACAACTTGCTAGGAATTAATTAATGGTAGCTAGTCAACATAAATAATTTTTTTTAAGACAAAATCCATAGTATTTTGGGTTTCGAGTTTTCATCGTACGATTACGACTGCTCTTAATTTTAAGAACGGCGTAAATTTTTATGTAACAAACTATAGTTTCTCTCGTTAAGACAACGAGTTTTTACTCGATAATATGTTAAGGTGTTGTTAGAGGTATGTGACGATTACAGGGAGAAAAAAGATGGCTTGGAGGGAGGCTCGGACTCCAACTCGAATAATCCTTCAAGCTTGCCGCTGAATCAAATGGTAGACCCATTGGTGGCGAGAGGCAGTTGGTAGATAACTCACGTGGTCTTTCTAAGTTTCAAATACAATCGTAATCAGTTGTTCGTGTTCTTAAGTTGGAGGAAGATTCCAATTAGCGATGATTGCATGAGAATTTTTTATATGCAAATGATTGACCCAAAGTTGCCTAATTGGACTTTATTAGTGCAATGATGGTAGAGTATTGACAACTTGCTTGGAATTAGATGATTTATTAGAGGCACAAAAGTCTTGAACGTCACCTATAACATTATAAGGGAAATATTTAAATTTAGAAGAATTGATCACATTTGTATGTTATGTCATCTTTCATATGAATACACCAAACTATTTATTAACAAAAAAACAATTAATTCTTCATTAATCTAGCTAATTCTTACAATAAAAATTTTATGCAATGAAAGTTAGTATATGAGCATGGAGCAATGCTATAATTTTATACAAAAATAGCAATACAAAATGATAGGTTAATTATATTATGCTGATTTGACTGAATCATAATGCGTCACGTGTGCAATATATTTAATATTTCGGACGCTCCGCGCCAGAAATTCACGGGAGAATAGTGGTATTATATACGTCGAGTTGCTATTTCTTAAAATTAATTTTAAATTACA
>JAYMTH010001195.1:0-15871 GCA_036897465.1 Pelargonium australe | reverse complement strand
TTTTCCGTTTTTCCGTTGGTTTGTTAGGTCGGTTGGTTCCTTTTATGTTTCTTGGTTTTGGTGTGTTTTCTTGTAACCTATTAGGGTTTATTCCCAATTGAAATGAATGATCATTTCCGCTATAAAAAAAAAACAATCTGATATATATGATATCACCATCATTTTATGAAATTTTGGAGTGTAGCGCCCAATTTTTGAGACATATTGCACACGCGACGTGTTGTAATTGAGCCAAATCACCAAAAAAAAAAATGATGTGTCATGTTTTATTTGTTGACACATCATTTTGTACTGTTATTTTGTACATATTGCAAGCCTTGCTCGTATTTATTTCAGTATTTAAAAAAAGTGAAAGCCCCAAGCTACACTCCAACTGTGAGTCTATTTGTCTCATAATTCTTCCCTATCTTGCCCATTCTCTCTCTAAAGAAGTGTGAGGCTTGAACACTTAAAAATAAGATGTTAGCCAAATAGCCTAAATTCAATGAACAAATTAATTGAAATCATGTATTTTTAGACATTCATTTTATTATTATTATTTTTAAAAGGAAGACATTAATTTTTTTAATTTATGATACATAATATATTTATTAAATTGGTCACTTATTTCATAAAATAAAAAAAAATGGTCACTTATTGTTGTTAAATCTTTTAGCAGTAATTGTGCATAGATCTCCTAGGGAATGACTTAATGGTTAAAATACACGTATACCATTGCCGAGCTTTCCATCAGACCCGATGAATTCAGTCCAGCTCATATCCGGCGGGTGAAGCAGCGGCTCTTTATTGAAGAAGAATAAGAGAGCTTGGTGGTGGTCGTGTTTATTTGTACATGCTTAGAGGCATTCGTTTGTGTTTATTTGCAAACAAAGAATTGAGAAAATACCACGTGAAACGGAAGGAGATTATTTCAGGAACCGTTGTTCGTTCATTTTAATCACATCATAAAGACAAACAAAAGCAGAAGCTCGAGAAATGGTCAAAGAAAATGCGAGCTGGGATAGAAAGGTTATATTTTTGGGGTTGAAGATTTCTTTTGATGGTCGCAACACAACTTATCGACCTCCGTTCTCGATAGATAGAAATGGCGGCGAGAAAATATCAGAGAAATGTTATGAGTTGGAGGCTGCGGAGAAAACATCTTTTGAATTTTCCGGTTGACGAAAAAAATAGTTAATTGTCACGTCATCGAGTTGACAGAGAGTTAACAATGGGTACTAAATTGAGTTTCCAACCTTAATTTGGATACAATTTTTGTCTTTAACCGTTTTTTTAAACAATTTTCAATAATGCCCCTCTAAATTGAAATATCTCATATGAACTGCACTCAAAAAAAAAAAAAAAAATCAATACGACAACAGACCAACCAAACGGCGTCGTTGCATCTTTCATCTTCAATTTTAAAAAAAGACCGTTGGAGAGACTTAGCTCATAAGCATAGCATTTATTTGGGTCTCTGCTTTCTCTATTTCTTCTTCACCTTCAACGTTTACGACGATCACTTATTCCTTTCAATTGCACCGTCACCATGATCATCATCTTTTGTTCAATCATTCAAGAATTTCCCGTTCCGGTCTTCATCGATTCCTTCCCTAATTTCTTCATCGATTCCTTTTCGGTATTCATCGATTCCCTCCTCAATTTCTTCATCGATTCCTACAATAATATCGGGCGAGTTTGGGATCCTTCGTCAACAGCGTAGATTCGTCGTCAAGGGGATTCCTGATGTTGCCGCCGACGTGGGATTTGCGGCCACGACACTCCTAAGCGATGCCCATGTCGTCGCCGCCGGTGAATAAAGCTGACAATTTTCATGTCGTCCAAACAGGTTCAGGTGAGAGATAATTAGGGGCTCAATGATTTAATTGGTTCAGATTATTGAATTTTCATTGCCATGTGATGGGTTTGAGTCTGGTTTCATGTTTGATCTGGGTCTTGCTTCAATTTCTCTTGTAGTTGGTTCAAGATATTTTCTGGGATATTAGCGTTCTTATTTAACTGTTGAGAATCTGGATAAAAGTTGAATCTGATTTCATGTTGAATTTGGGTCTTGTTTCTGTTTCTTGTATTTGGTTCAAGAAATTTTGTAAAAGTATTGGGGCTTTCTCTTAAAAGGGCAAACAGGTTTAGATTATTGGATTTTTATTAGTATGTGGTGGGTTTAGATCTCAGCATTTTCACCAAATATTGATGATATTTTAGGGCCTTTCCATCCAAACAACACATTGCCTCATTTACCTTCTCAATCTCCACAACCTTTTCCCTGTCACAAAATTGATCAAACTAAATTTTCCAACCCAAAAAATCAGTACCATCAAACCTTGGACCTTCTCTCCTCATACTCCTCTGATAAACACCCATTGGAGGGGGTCCCAAAACTGAGCTTGCAGGAGCTCTATCAATAATAACAGGAGTAACAACATGAGGGTTTGGGTCATGAGATGTGTTACCTATATAGGAGCCGTCTGAATCACCAACTTCTCCATGAGGGCCTTCATCTCCCTTGTTGAAGAGCTACAGACTCTATTTTGGCATTGAGCTCGTTGATCTGTCCCTTCATGGTAGAGACGTCCTTTTGCAAACGAGTGGAAATACTGTCCACCATGGCCAAGAATTGATGGCTTTGATACCACTAATAAGACCCTTTTTACTTGGATCAAATAATAAGAAATTATAGAGCAATTACAGCAGAGGAAGATTGAAGAATGTTTCAGAAATGGAGAATGAAACTAGAGAGAGAGAGAGAGATATTGAGAGAGAAAGGAATTTTGTTTGTATTCATTCACGATGCCTGTCACTCATTGACAGTACCATTATATTCCAATCATTCCTACACTCACTCCCATACATAACAACCTGCCAGCTCAGCTCATAGCTATAATAGAAATGCTGACTAGGCTAACTACAAATCCAACTATTAACCTGAACGACATCGTTCTATCAATAAGTCTTAAGTGCAGAAAAGAAAGTAAACGACAACCAAATAACATAAACGACAACAGTAAAAGTGGATCATATCATCTTGCTTCTTTTTCCTGTAGTTGGTTCAAAGAACTTTGTGGGATATTACTGCTTTTAGTTAAGTGCTGAGTATCTAGAAAAAATGAGCCTGTTTCCTACCGATTGAAGACACGGAAATTCGATTCTTTATTTGTTTGGTTTCTTAATAGTTTTGGTTCTCACTGTTCTGTCATAAGATAATGGGATTATGATTCATACACTGTGTTTCCCATTGATTGATGACATGGAAGTTGGGTATGCTGGCTATTCTAGTAGATAAAACAAATTAGTTTATACTTCAAATTTCATTAAACAGAACAATTGAAGCTCAATGTCAGAGCCAAATTAAATTTGCATTTATAGGTATCCCATGATTCTATACTTTTATTAATGTTATACATCTGTGCATTTGTTTATTACTTGAGACATGGAATGGTAAGCTGTAATTAGCTCTGTTCTGCTATAATATGAGTCTTCTAGTGGGATTGCAAGTGTTTTTCCTTAACATAGAGGAAGTGGTTGCCGCCGCCGTTGAATAAAGCTGACAACTTTCATTTCATCCACAAAGTGAGAGATAATAAAGAGCTTTATAATTCAATTGACTTAGATTATTGGATTTTCATTGATATGTGATTGGTTTGAACTTGCTTTCATGTTTGATTTGGGTCTTGCTTCTTTTTCTTGTAGTTGGTTGAAGAATTTCTATGGAAGACAGATTATTCGTGTGCATATGTTTCAATTTTAGGTATCTTTTGGTTGAGTGTACTATTTTGAGTTGCTGGAATCAGTTTCTTAGCTATTGTATCTTTTGGGGAGGGAGATACATGAAAGTGATGGAATGTTTGCTAAGCATTGGAAAGTGAAATGAGAAATTTAGTTTCAGTGATTAAATAGTGTTTTATTTAAATTCCACTTTCCTGCAAAAGTTATAGTAATGGTTATTGGGTTGTGTTATGAAAGATGTAAGTATGACTAATTTGGTTAACTATGGAATGCGTTGGGGTAATCATGTCAAACAAAAATGTTCAATTTTTTTTGTGGCCATGGGAAAGTAGATTATAGGACCTTCCAATGGGAAAGGAAAAAATGGTAATGTATGGGACAAAGCGGTGTCCACAATATTCAAGTTTCCCACTCTCTTTGAACCCTTGTACTAAATATGGGTAAGTTTGTGGTCCCTTGATATGTCCCCCATCCAAGTTGCACTTAAATGAATAGAGATAATAGGGAAAATGATATAAAATTCTCTGTTTTTGGATTTTGGAATGCATAAAACCCTCATGGAGGTCCAGAAATTGTGGGTCTTGTTGCATTGGATATAAAGAGAAAGGGCAAATAATTAATGCTTAGACGAATATTGGTTGCATAAATCACTTATTTGGAAACTTATAACTGTTTCTAGTCTGTTCCCTATTTTTTTCTCTTTGAAACTCGGGGAATATTGGTCCTAATTGGACATATCATCTCTCGTTACTGTACTTTTTTGAAAGCAAGCAGGTCCATGATGATCAATTCGGTGTCTGGTAGGTTGCATGCTGTTTTTGCTTTATCAGTTCTGTGATGCTATTCAGAGAAGCTTTATCAAGAAGTGTTGTTGATACATGTTTGATAACAAGCAGGTCCAGTGAAGTGGATCTTCTAACATCTTGGGTATCATTTCAAAAGACTGAATACGGATTTGATGAAGTTCATTTCTAAATAAGGATAGAGTTCCTTCTCTTGGAATCAAGCTTTCGACCCCAAAACGCTGTGTTTTCTACTTGGCTGTTGAAAGTTCTAAAAGGTGTCAGAAGTTGATAAAGCAGTCATTAAGCCAGAGGTATGCACATTTGTTTTTGCATGTCTTATGGTCCACATTCGCACTCACAAACATACTCATTTTCTGCAATATCTGTTTGGAGTGATTTTATTTTTCTGATTTCAATATTTTGGCCTTTGATGTATCTTGCTGTAAGGATGATCATATGACTTATATGAAGTTATTTGTATGGGCATACCATGCAGTTTAATATTTTACAAATCCGTCAATTAAATGTTGCTTTGTTTGATTTCTTCTCTTCACTCATAAGACAATGTAGGGAGGAGGATGAGTAACGGCTGTTAGGCGCAAGGTTTTCTATTTATAGTTTACAATTCCGTCAATGGAATGTGCTTTATTTAATTTCTTCTCTCCATTCAGAATACAATGTAAGGAGGAATGTTGATACGTCGAAATCATAGTTTACGAAAAATATTTATTTACTGTTGGCTCTCTGTTGTACTGTTTTATCTCTTTTTGGAAAATTATCTTTTGTAATATAGACAGATTGCAGGTTGACTAGTGACTAGAATTAGTAGAATATATGGACATATTTTAAATTATGGAACTCTAAATTATGGAACTCTAAAGGATTGACTGCTATAAGATTTTACATTGCTATTCTGGGGTTCAATTATGATTTCGACGGTTCATCGTTGAAATAGTTTTGAGTATATTTTATGTCAAAATACAAGGGGTCTGAGTGAGATAAGGTAGTCATTGTCTTGCATTGGTGGGTACTATGGTATAAAGTAAATAGGCAGTTTAAGGCCCCCACCATCTTAGAAGTCCTGAGCGCATGATGGGGATTACAAACGCACCCGTCTTTCCCACAAAAGTAGATGGTATTTTGTAAAGGATTATGTTACCCTGAGTGGAAGTGAAAATCTGTTGATCTTGTAGGATTTAAGAAAAGTGGATAAAGCCAAGTTTTTATCAATTTAAGCACTTTCTGGATGCAATCTGAACCCTACAGTATTTTTCCTTTTATCATTTACTCAATGTTGTGTCATCATTCTTTATTTTTCCTAGGTTTTCTTTGTATTTGACATCCCATGTGACATAGTTCATGGATGACCTTATACAAGCAAAGCTATGCTTGACTTTGAACTATTCTTTGCATAGGTTTGTCTTTTGATGAGAAGTTCTTCCTTCCCTGCATCATTAAACAGTCTTTCAAATTGCACAAGAGGAGAAGTTGGAGCCATTAAACAGGCTTTATTCGGCTCAAGGCAAGAAAGAGGAAAGAACTAAAAGAAAGAGAGAAATCAAAGGTGGCTGACATTGTCATCCGGTTTATCACTGTTCTTTAATATTTCTTAATGAAGTTTTTCTATGTGATTGCGCTTGTTACTCATCCCTTTTAAGTCTCATAAAATTTTCAATGTGTCAGATGCAATATATGGAACTCGAGAGTACTTCCTATATTGTTATTGTTACTAATTTATTTGAACTAAATAAATTAGTTTTTCTCTTCGAGTAGAGCACATGTTTAGTCTCTTGATATGTTAGAATTTGCAACTATGAAACATGATAAAGTAACCAGAAAAGGCTTATTTTAAGTCCATTTTCCAAGAAATTCTCAGTGATTAGTCAAATAAAATAGTTTTTCATCAATCAAATTAAATTTAAAACTGCATTAAATAGTTTTCAAGGCATCAGTAGTTTCTCCCTTTTAGAAGTTCATTTTTTAGTAATATAATTTCCGCCTCTGCTCCTTTGCTAAATGATAGTTTTCACGTGTTTATGTATGTTTGAACATTTATGTTACTGATATTTGAGTCACGACACTTTCTATATTTTCAGAATGTCGAGGCTGAGGAACATACAGATGGCCGATAGGTTGATGATCTCTTGTCATTTATTAATGGAGGGCATGAAGGTATATATTAGAGTGGTACTGTGCCTGCTTCTTTTTTTTATTTTTAATTATTTTTAATTAGTACTTAAATGAAATACGTTACAAACGTCTCAAGTAGGAAAGTAGATCTAAACAGCATATATAATCTCTTCAAATTTAGGGATGGCCATTTGATTTACCTTGTTCTCTTCTGATCATCTTGCTGGTGGGTACTGTTGGATATATCTATATCCACTGGATTTTTTTGGTGTATATGATACGAATTCGAGGTATGGAAGATTCTTGGAGTGGAGAAGATAATAAATAACACATTGAGGAATAAACTGCCTTGCATAAAATATGTACATTCTGAAATGTAGATCGTATATGGGAGTGCTATGTGTTTCCTAGAAGGAAAAGAAAACCCCAATTCTAGAATATACTTCCAAAATAAAGTACAAGTGGAATAGAAGTGAAATACGGATTAAGTGGAGAGAATTGACTCGGTGGTAGTGGAAACCCAAAATTAAATAGGGAGACATTTTTTTCAGTTGTAGATGTTCTCAAATGTTTATTACATTAATGGTGTTACCATTAGAAACTGTATAAATTAAACCGAACAAAATATTAACCAGAAATTCATCATGGCTTCTAACTGTTTCAATAACTTTCAATTGAATTTTTATCATTTACTTAATGCTGTGTCATCGTTCTTTGTTAGTCTTATTAGTGTTATACATCTGTGCATTTGTTTATTAGTTGAGACATAGACTAATATATTCAACTATTTGATTGCTAGCTAACTAAAGATGTGTACTTAATTGCCCTATATTTTCTCTTGCACTATAATCAACTTAATATAGTACTATTAGGTTACTGTTATCTACATAACTGCTACTTAATGTATATTGCTATACTTGAAGGAACCCAGCTAACATCTCAGTCAGCTTACTACATAGAGAATCTCCAGGATCCTTGCAATTTCGATACCTTGGCGGCTGTTGTTTTTGACTGGTCGGTTGATATCTGCGTTGATTTGGCTTTTTATGAGCATATATTTATACAACTGATTGGATATGACTTTAATTTGTCGTTGTGGTTGTTTATGTTGATTGATTAGCCTGCCTACATCACCATATTGTTTTAGGTTGTGTTTCTTTTCAAGGGTTTTCAAAGATTTTTTTCTGCTTGCTTACTTTGTTTCTCTAAATTCCAACATTTTACACAAATGGAGAGAAGTAGAAGAATTCCATATTAGGAATCCATTACTAAATGCCTATTTGTTTTGGAGAATTTCTCTTGTTATATAGGCATGAGTTTATTAGTGTGGCATCATTTTGAAAACCATTGCAAAATGATATAGATTCTTCAAAGGGGTAATTGATTAATGTTTTTTGGGTACCAGGTCGAGTAGATTTGGAAGGCTCCAAGGTATTCAATGTGCCATTACTGGGAAGAATCTGTATATGAGATTTATTGATTCAATGGGCATGAACATGATGTCCAAAGGAGTTCAGAATGTTCTGGATTTCCTTCAAAGTGATTTTCTCAACATGGATGTTATTGGCATCTCAGGTACATTCTTTTCTCGTGCCTACCCAACTAGCTTATAGTGTCAGATCTGGAGTTAGTGTATTGGTTTTTAGTGTTGAATCATTATTATGCTTCTTTTGTTGTGACTTATTTCAAGTGGTATTTATCTAATTTTCTTATTTCAATAATCAAAGTCTATCATGGTCATTTTTAAGTGACAACCAGCCCCCTTCGCATTAGATGATAATGTATCACACGCTTAGGCTTCTGTTGTGAAGGTTTCGAGTTTGAGCCTCTCAACCATTCATGTTGATACATGAAAAATTGAACTTTCCTTCTTGGGGGTTAGAGTTTGTCAAAATAGTCTTCAGAGCCCACCAAAAATTGAACTTTCCTTCTAGACCCAGATTTTGGTGCCTTTTGTCACCAAAAGTATGTCTACAGTTTTTCAGAAGAAGAAAAAAATGAAGGATATGTGATCCAAACAAACATCAAATACCTTAAAGCACCAGTTGTTAATTTTTTTTCTTCTTTTCCCATGGTTTGATTCACTTGTCCTACAAAATCATCAATACCCATTTAGATTATATAGCAAAATTTGTATATTCTCAAAAATTGAACTTTTCTTCTTGAGGTTATATTGTGTATCAGTTATTGTGATGAAACTTGTACAGTTTATGTATATTAATTGCTACACTGTAAGTAGTTGTCTAGTACAAGTTCTTTGTTTTAGATTTTTGCTTTTTGCAAACTTTCCACTGTTGTATATTAGTTGCTTTTTATCATTCAATAGTATTCATGAGATATTTATTTTCTACTAGTACGTGACAGAGCCTAGGATGATGGAACATCAACGAGCAACATCCACATTCAACATGACAACAAGTATCCGTTCTCAAAGGTATTTACTAAACCGCTAGTTAGGATATTCTAGGAGTGATCCAAGTGAAGGTATTTTCTATGGTATTTTTGTTTGTTTTACTCCGCTTTAACTCCATAGAAAATTCCTTTAGTGGATCAGAGCCGCCTCCTAGAACCCTAGCTGGTCATGTGTTTGAATGCCATGATTTTAATCATATTTGCATGAAAATTGATTAAAAACGGTTTGACTTTAAAAATAAGATTTTGCATGCATGCTTGTTTGTTAGTTTGTGTTATTGCTTGTAACTCCGGATCCTAAGCCCTACCTTTTATGTATGAATGTTTGAATGCATGTTTAGAAGCCGATTTGTCTCGGTATTATAATTTTGGGGTTGTATAAATTAATTGCAAATTTTTTTTTTTTCATATTCCTAGCAAGTGATGTAAATAGGATTGAAAATTGTAATTTTGTTATTTATTCTTATAATTGGGATGGACGTTGCTTGCTGCCATCGGAAGCTTTCATGAGATAAATAGTAAGGTTAGCAGCTCCAAGAGCAAAATAAATGGTGCAACAATTAAGTGCACGGCGTCTATAAGGCAAATGATGCATAAATACGACTTTTTCAAAAAAGTGTGCAACACGGGTTTTTTTTATTTCGTATTTAAATTTTTGGTTTGTGGGTATGTAAGGCCCATAAACCTAGCTTGCTTTAACCCTAGGAACAACCAATTCCCTTGGCTCTGGGAATTTAGAAAAGGGCTTGGACCGGATGTTCATTTTGGTTGAATGTTAAGCATTTGATGTATGAAATGAAACTGGTTAAACACGTAAACTTGACATAAGATGTATATTCCTAAAAATAATAAGATTATATTTTTTTAGCTAATAATATAGAAACAGTGAGAAAGTTGATGAGACCAATCAAAACAAACAAACTCCTCACACAATATCAAACTATTGTGACTTTCTAAATGTTAAACCTCAACTAGAACTGATCGATTCTGTTTATCCCTTAAGTTTGAACCATTAACCCAAACCCCATCTCAATCCTACAACTTAAATGTTAAATCTTGATCCCTAGACCTTAAACCCTTGACACTAAATCTTAAATTCCAAACCCCCTCCGTTATTGTACTTATATTTTTTATTTAATAAATCATGTAGGAGTCCGGCCAAACCCCCCACCATCTAAAGGTGGTGTTCCTTAAAAAAAAAAAAAAAAATCTTATCCTCAAGCTCGACACTAAATCTAAAACTCTAAAGTCAAATATCTTATCCTCAAGCCTTAAAATTTAAACTCTAAATGCTAAACCATAAACTACCCCAAATCCTAAAATGTTAAACCATATACTCTAAACCTAAAGCATAACTAAAACCCTAAAATGTTAAACCATACTCTAAACCTAAAACATAACTATAGTTTTTAAGAAAAAAAAAAAAAAAAAAACATAACTATAAACCTAAAACCTAAAATCTAAAATCATAAATGCTTTCATAAAGCCTCCCTAAACAATACACCGTAAACCCAAAAACCTAAATCCCAAACTCTAAAGTATGAACCATAAACCATGAGTCATAAACCCTAAAACTTAAAACATGAACCCTAAAACCCGAAAGATTAAAATGAGCACTAAAACATAATCCTTAAACCCTAAAACTTACATGAACACTAAAACCCAAAACCGTACCTAAGCCCTAAAACGTAAACCTTAAACTCAAAGGCTTAAATCCTAAACCCAAGAACCTAAACTATAAACCCTAAACCCTTTTACCCTAACTATAAATTGGTAACCGTAAACAATAATTGATAAAGCATAAACTATAAACCCTAATCACTAATTAAATCATAATTGGTAATCCCTAAAACCTACACCCTAACCCAAAAACCATATAAATCCTAACCCCAAAACTTCATCCCCTAAATACTAAACCCTAAACTCTAAATTCTAAACCTTAAAACCATAAAATCTATACCCAACACTAAATATAAACCCCTAAATGCTAAACTCTCTAAGCCATATACACTAAACTTAAGACCCTAGAAAACTTTAAACACTTATGTCTTTAAATCCTATAAACAACCCGAACCCTAAAATCTGATCCCACACTCTAATCAAACGGTAAACCTTAAACCCACACCTTAAACACTAAACTCATAAGCCATAAACTATAAACTCTAAATCCTAAAATGCAAACCCTTATCTCCAACCCTATATCCTAAAACCCACACAACCATAAACCCTTAACCTTAATTTGCTTAATCCTTAGACCCTAAAACCTTAAATCGCTAAACCTATGCCCTAACACACTCGTCCTAAAAACTAAACCTTAACCTGAAAATTGAAACCTTTAACATACCATAAACTTAAACCATCCACTCTAAACCTTCAGCCATTACATCGAATACAAAATCCAAAACACTAAATCCAAAGTCATAAATCATAAAACTTAAAACTTAAATAACCTTAATATCAAACTTTAAATCATCCATTTTGACCATAAACTAAGCATCCCGAAAATTAACAAACTTAAACAATAAACCTAAACCCGGAAATTAAAACCTTAAACCATAAACAATACCCTCAAACTCACTATCATGAAACCTAAACCTAAACTCAAACTCACTATCATTCTAAACTTTAAAGCCTAATGTCACGGTTTGAATATACCATTAGTATATGTGAGGGCTTCATTTTTCCAAATCATCCCTATTTCATGCTCGCTAATTTGTTTGCAGGTGGAAAGGCTTGACTTTGTATACTAGTACACAGGGTGCAAGAATTGTCTAAGTGTTGAACGGTCGTGCAAATTGTTGGGAAAAACATTCGGGTCATTACACAAAAAAACCATGAACGACCTAAACCATAAACCCGAAATCCCTTTTAGCCAAAGCCCTTAAACGCAATAAATTTGATCTCTTAACCTTTAAACATAGCCATTTTACTCAATAAATACCCGCATCTTCTATATCATTTTACACCCTCTAAAAACCTCTCTAAATATGGTTCAAGATTTTAGGGGTTTGAAAGTTCAAGATGTCGCGTTTAGAATATACAAGTTAAGCGTTTAAGGATTGGTTAAAGGTTTCAGGTTATTAAGGTTGTTTGTACAAGAGTTTAGAATTTTAGGAGGTTTAGAGTTCAAGGCATAATGAGACTTAGACAATTCTTGCACCCCGCGTGCTAGTGGCCAACTCACGAATGTTTTTCCTACAATTTTTGATCGTTCAACTAAACAAATCTTGCACCGTGCTAGTCTACGTCGGCCCGCAAACAAATTAATGAGCACAAAATACACAAAATAAGGTTTATTTCATACAATAAATTTACAAATTGTACGTCGTAAGAGAAAATGAAGCACTCAGTATATACTGTACAATGCGCGACCAACAACACTTGGACAATTCTTGCCCCCGCGTGCTTCCGTTGGCAACAAGCTCACGAATGCTTTTCCTACAATTTGTAAATTTATTTCACACAATAAATTTACAAATTGTACGTCGTATGAGAAAATGAAGCACTCGACTTTTAGGTTGAAGGTTTAGAGTTTCGAGTTTTGGGTTTATGGTTGTTTCGAGTCAGGATTAGAGTTTGAGGATTAGAGTTTATGGTTTAGAGTTTTGGGTTTAGGTGTAGGCTACAGTTTTATCATGTTGAAGATTTATAGTTTATGCCTTTTGATTATTGTCTACAGTTTAGGGTCGTTTGAAGTTTATGTTACTAGGTTCTTGGGTTTACAATTGTTACATTCAGAGCTTAGGATTTAAGCCTTTGAGGAAAAGGTTTACGTTTCAGGGATTAGGTAAGGTTTATGGTTTTGGGTTTTAGGGTTCATGTTTTAAGTTTTAGAGTTTGTGTGTCTTTGAGTTTACGGTTTAGAGTTTTAGGGTTTAAGGTTTACATTTTAGGGCTTTGGGGTTTAAGCTTTAGGGTTCTAGGTTTCATGTTTTAACTTTTAGGGTTTATGACTGACCTAGGGAATAAGCTTTGATTTAGCATTTATGATTTTAGATTTTGGGTTTCACGTTTATTGTTTCGCTTGTACTGTTTAGGGTTGTATTACAACCCTAAACAAGGATTTCTAGGTACATTGATTGAGATGGGGTTGGGGGTTACATTTCAAGTTTTGAGATTTATATTTAGGGTTTTGGGTTTATGGTTTAAGCTTTAAGGATAAACATACTCTCGACCCACTCAAGTTGAAGTTCGACTTAAAGAAAGTCACAGTGACTTTTGTGAAAATTTGTTTGCTTTGATTTTTATGTCAACTATTTCTCAAATTTTATGTCAAGTTTACGTGTTTAACCAGTTTCATGCATAACAAAAATACGTACATAAACATTCAACCAAAATGAACATCCGGTCCAAGCCCTTTTCTAAATTCCCAGAGCCTAGGGTAAAAGCAAGCTAGGTTTATGGGCTTTACATACCCACAAACCAATAATTAAATACGGAATCAAAAACTCGTGTTGCACACTGTCGTTTCGCGCGAGCCATTTGCCTTAAGATGTCGAGCACTTGCTGCACCATTTATTTGCTCTTGGAGCTGTTAGAACCTTACTATTCATCTCATGAAAGCTTCAGATGGCAGCAATGTCCATTCCAATTATAAGAATAACTAAAAAAAAATTACAATTTTCAATCCTACTACATCACTCGCTAAGAATTTGAATAAAAAATTGTAATTAATTTATACAAACCCAAAATTATAATACCACAAATCGGCTTCCAAACAACGCATTCATACGTAAAAGGTAGGGCTTAGGATCCGGAGTTACAAGTAAAAACACAAAACTAACGCATGCAAAATCTTATTTTTAAGGTCAAGCCATTTTAATCAATCTTCATGCAAATATTATTTTAAAATCATGGCATTCAAACAACATAACTAGCTAGGGTTCTAGGAGGAGACTCTAATCCACTAAAGGAATTTTCTATGGAGTTAAAGCGGAGTAAAAGCAAACAAAAAACCCCATAGAAAATACCTGAACTATTGGATCACTCCTAGAATATCGTAACTAGTGGTTTAGTGAATACCTTTTGAGAACGGATGCTTGTTGAATGTGGATGTTGCTCATCGATGTTCCATCATCCTAGACTTTGTCTGTCACCTACTAGAAGAGATCCAGAACAATTTAGAAAATAAATATCTCATAAATACTATTGGATGAGAAAATATGTGTAATGATATAAATACTAGGTCATTTATAGAACAGAGGTCATAAAGTGATATAATCTGGTAACCATGATGCTTGTATAACAAGAGAAATTCTCCAAAACAAATAGTAATGGATTCCTAATATAGAATTCTTCTACTTCTCTCCATTTGTGTAACTAACTGTAAACCAAGTAGAAAAAAATCTTTGAAAACCCTCGAAAAGAAACACAAGCTAAAACGATCAACATCAAATAACTTATACAGTTTCTAATGGTAACACCATTAATGTACGTAATACACATTTGGGAACTGAAAAATGATGTCTGCCTATTTATTTAATTATGAGTCAATTCTTTCCACTTAATCCGTATGTATTTCACTTCTATTCCTTCCACTTGTACTTTATTTTGGAAGTATATCCTAGAATTGGAGTTTTCTTTTCCTTCTAGGAAACACATGATACATCAAAGGCCAAAATATTGAAATCAGGAAAATAAAAATAAAATCACTCCAAACAGATATGGAAAAACAAATGTGCATACCTCTGGCTTAATGACTGCTTTATCAACAGCCAAGAACAACAAGGATTAAGTAGAAAGCACGGCGTTTTGAGGTCGAAAGCTTGATTCCAAGAGAAGCTAGGATCTCTATCCTTATTTAGAAATGAACTTCATCGATACGTATTCCGTCTTCTGAAATGATACCCAAGATGTTAGAAGATCCACTTCAATGGACCTGCTTGTTATCAAACATGTATCAGCAGCACTTCTTGATAATACTTCTCTGAATAGCATCACAGAACTGATAAAGCAAAAACAGCATGCAACCTACCAGACACAGAATTGATCATGATGGACCTGCTTGTTATCAAACAAGTACAGTAACATGAGATGATATGTCCAATTAAGGCCAATATTCCCCAAGTTTCAAAGAGAAAAACAGTGAAACTATCACACAGCATAGTATGATTTACGAGTTACATTTCAATTTCAATTATGGCCAGACAAACTAGACTGCATGTCACAGGATAGGGAACAGACACCATCCGTAAATGTAGCTTTGTGCCCAAACGTACATCACTGCAGTTAAGCTTAAGTTACCCAAATAAGTGATTTCTGCAACCAATATCTGCCTAAGCATTAATTATTTGCCCTTTCTCTTTATATCCAATGCAACAAAACTTGACGTATGGCAAGTTGTATAGTTCAACAACACCCAAAATTTCTGGACCTCCATGAGGGTTTTATGCATTCCAAAATCCAAATACAGAGAAATTTTTTATCATTTTCTCTATAATCTATCCAGCATTTAAGTGCAACTTGGATGGGGGACAAGTATACAAGGGACAACAAACTTACCCATATTTAGTACAAGGGTTCAAAGACAGTGGGAAACTTCGATATCGGGGACAACGCGTTGTCCCATTGGAACTTGGAAGGTCTGATAAGCTACTTTCCCAAGGCCAAGGAAAAATTGAACATTTGTGTTTGACATGATTAGCCCAACGCATTTCATAGTTGACCAAATTGTTCATACTTCCATCTTTCATAACACAGCCCAATCACCAATACCATAACTTTTGCAGGAAAATGGAAGTTAAATAAAACATTATTTAATCATCGAAACAAAATTTCCCATTTCACTTTCCAATGCTTACCAAATATTCCATTACTTTCAT
>JAYMTH010001194.1:0-15875 GCA_036897465.1 Pelargonium australe | reverse complement strand
TTTTTGGTCCGATTTGACTTCCGTTTGAACGGTTATGATCCTTGCATTTTTCTCTTCAATATGAGTATAGTGTTGAATAGTTTTAGAGGTTTTTCAATTTTGGGTCACTCTGACCGGTTCTGACCAGCTAACCACTTTTTTGTCTGACTGAGCTTGCCACGTGTCGATTTCTTATAGGCGAATTTACTTCTTATTTTTTATGCCGAATCAGTTGCCCCCACTCCGAGCGATTTTGATTTATCGCAATCGTGATAAAGTGATGTTCGTAGGTGGCGACCATTTTTCTTAAGTGTTTCTTCTGAGTTGCACTCACGCTGACTCCGCGGGGAGATTACCATTAGCGTCAACTTCTTGGAAGGTTGAACTTACTCGGACATCGAATTTTCTTGAGGCGCCAGGCCTTTTGAAGTGTAGATCAAATTTGAGAGAGGCAAATTTAAGTAAGGCCCGAAGTAAGACAAATTTGAGCAAGGTAGGCCTAGAGCAAGGCAAATTTGAGATAGGCAAATTTAATTGAGGTAGGCCTAGAGCATGGAAAATTTGACCAGGGCATAGATCAAGGCAAAATTGAGTAAGGCCCGGATCAAAGCAAGTTTGGAGCTCATGTCAAATTTGGAGTGAGGAAAATTTGGAGCAAGGAGAGGCGTGGTCATGAGGATGACCAACAAGGACTCGTAGGGTAGAGGAGCGCAAACACATGACGTTTTCCAGCACTTAGAATGTTTTTAGAAATTCTCTCTCGGATAGACTCTCCTGCCGAGCTTTGGCACTTAGTAATTTTTTGGTGGAGATAAGACTTCATGACTTGATGGAGACGAAACTCTTGGGAGGTGACATTCCATAATTTGGTGACGATGCTCCTGGAGATGAGACTTCATAACTTGGCAGAGGTGAGACTCCTGGAGACAAAGCTTCAAAATTTGGTGGAAGCAGCGAGGCTCTAAGAGAAAAGGCTCCATAACTTGGTGGAGATAGGGCTCTTAAAGACGAGATTCCATAAATTGGTGGAGGCGAGCCTCCTGAAGACTAGTCTCCAAAACTTGGCAGAGGCGAGGCTCCCGGAGATGAGGCTCAAAAACATGGTGGAGGCGAGGCTCCTAGAGACGAGACTCCATAACTTAGTGGAGGCAAGACTCGTGGAGACAAGGCTCCAAAACTTTCGTGGAAACGAGACTCCAAAACTTTTGTGGAGACGAGGGTCCAAAACTTTTGTGGAAGCGAGAGTCCAAAACATTTGTGGAGGCAAGGCTCCAAAACTTCTGTGGAGGCGAGGCTCCAAAACTGTTGTGGAGGAAAAGCTCCAAAACTTTTGTAGAGGTGGGGCTCCAAAACTTTTGTGGAGGCGAGGCTCCAAAAATTTTGTGGAGGCGAGACTCCAAAATCTTTGTGGAGGCAAGCCTCTAAAACTTTTGAACGATGCTCCGCAGAGGCATGTTCTTTCATCTGCAGATGATGAATGTAGAACCAATCTACTCCTTTTTTGAGAGTTTACTTGGCCTCTACAATGTATGGTGAGAGCGGATTCCCTAACCAAGTCCTAAAGCGATTCCCCCTCATCCGCAGACGAGAGTAGAACCAACATACTCCCCTCAAAGGAGATTACTCGGCCTCTATGAGGTGAGATGAGAACAGGTTCCCTCATCTAGTTTATTAACGATTCCCCTCCAAGGTATGTTCACTCATCCGCAAATGAATGTAGAACCAACCTACTCCCTTTGTTGAGAGATTACTTGGTCTCTACAATGTATGGTGAGGGTGGGTTCTCTCACCAACCTACTCCCTTTGTTGTAACTTATGGTATATGAAAAGACATTTTATGAGAGAGCTTCAAATTGCTCAACTTGATAAGGTGACAACTTCTAGTGCATCCTCACCAAATTTAACACATATATATGTGGATTTTATTAAAATCTGGATTGTAAATCACCACTTTTAAACCATTAAACTTCATTGTTTTTTTTTTTAAAATTGAACTCATATTTTTGTTCCTCTTCAAAAAGTACTTCATGTCAAAAATCACTCCAATCAAAGCTCATGATACAAAGTTAGGTATTATTCTTCATTTTCAACTATTTTTTCAGATCTTTTTTACCAACACCAGGTGTGTAAATGCTTCATTTTGTCAATAAAAATTTATGTTTTTCAAATTTTAAATCCATAATCATGTTCCTCTTGAAAAATTATAGAAACTCAAGACAAGAATCAGTCAACGTATATTTGAGTTAAAAGTTATGATTTTTTTCTTTATTTGTTCTCATTTTTTATTTTTCTGATTCCAGTGGTATACATTTGAAAATTTGAAGTGAAATTAAGGGCAAAATGGTTAATGGGCCCATAAAGTTAACGGAGGTAGTGATTTTTTTGTTAGATTTTATATTTTACACAATTAATAAGAAGATATGATAGTTAGTTGTTGACTTTAAAAGTATAGGATGATCACGTGTTTTTAACCACAAACACATAGGGTTTACTTGTAAGTATACCTAAAAAAAATAACCCAGAATAATTGAGGAACACAAATGTACAAAATCACATAATATTGAAAGAATCTGATATACAAACAAATTAAAAAAAATTAAATTAAAATGCAGATAAGAAGAAAAAACAAAGCCAATGCAACAATTTTGATCCCCAAACCAAATTTGAAATCCCAAACAGTCTAAATCCACAAAAAAAATTAAAGGGAAAAAGCACCCCAGAGGTCCCTGTACTATCTCATTTATTTCACCGGGGTCCCTGTACTTTACTTTGTTCCAGTGAGGTCATAGTATCACACATTTCGTTCTCGCGAGATCCATTCCGTTAAATTACCAACAGAATCCGTCAAAACTAACTGACGAGGTTAAAAATAAATAAATAAATCTTTTTTAAAATGTAACATTACTATTTTACCCTTCATATTTTACAATTTTTTAATTTTTGCCTTCTTCTTCCTTTGGCTACATGTACATGGAGCTGCCGGAGTTTGACGTTATGAATTTACCGGCCATTTTGATGAATTTTCCGACGTGGTTATGAATTTTTCGGCGCTTAAATATATATTCATCTAAATTCAAATCTAAATCCCAAATCAAAATGAAATGTGAAACTAACCAAATCCAAATCCAACCAAATCAAAATCAAAATCAAACTTCAAACCAAATCAAACCAATAACTACGTTAAAATCAAATCTAAACCTTAAACAGAAAAAAAAAAAAAAGTTAAACCCTTCAAAATTTTCATTCAAGTTACAAAGGAACACCACCATCGCCGGCAACTCGCCGCCTTCGTCCAGATCCAACCGCCTCCATGCTCGTTGCCTTCGTCCAGATCCAACCATTTCCATGCTTGGCCGCCTTCGTCCAGATCTAGCCGCCTCCATGCTCGGCCGTCTTCGTCCAGATCCAGCCGCCTCCATGCTCGGCCGTTTTCTTCTTCGAGAGAGAGAGCATATCGTCGTGGTGAAAATCGGTGGACGTGCTCGTCGTGAGGTCGCCGGAAATGAAGCATCGCCACTGATGTTGAGTTTGCTTCGTCGGAGACTTCGGTCTTCGCCTGGAGACGGAGGCCGGTCTTCGCGTAGAGACGGAGGTCGGTCTTCGACTGTAGACGGAGCAACAACGACGGCAGGCTGGGCTCCGGCGAGCTCGGTGCTGGCCTCCCATTTTTGGGGTTCTTGTCATTCAATAACAAACTAAATGGTTTTTGTGTTGTAATGTGACTATTGAAATGATTTTGTAGCCTACTTGAATTGTTAGAGAGATTGAGAAAACAAATTGTGAATTGTTGCTGTAGTTTTTCAGTTAGGGGTTTGTAAATTTGAGAATTGAATTGATGTTGCTGGTGATTATCATTTCATGGAGAGAGAAGAAATGAGAAAGGAAGAAGAGTGCATAAATTAAAAAAACTTAAAAATATGAAGGGTAACATAGTAATTTTACATATTAAAAATATTTTGTTATTGATTTTTAACGGTGTCAGTTAGTTTTGACGGATTGCGTTAATGATTTAACGGCATGGACCTCGCGAGAACGAAAAGTGCGATACTATGACATCGCAGGAACAAAATAAAGTACAGGGACCCCGATGGAACAAATGGGATAGTACAGGGACCCCTGGAGTCATTTTTCTAAACATTTATGGTTGAAGAAGCCTTATCCTATACATTTTGACTTTTGATTACTTTTTTAGCTTAAAGTTTGAATTATCAAATAGGATAGGGTCACAAAAATTGAGTTAGAAACTTAATACACAAGCTCATAAAAATTTAGGTTTTACCATGCACCAAGCGCGTGGGTCAACTGATAATGAGTTCTTTCAATTTAACTTGAAGTCTCAACTTCGAGTTTTTGGAATGTATTTGGATTAAAACATGGTACGAAGAGTTTTGCCGCCCTTGTGGTCCTACCCGGCTCTAATGAGAATTAGTCTGAGTGTGGTTTTATGACTTAAAGGTGTTGATCCCGTGAATCAATTTATTACATACTTTATTCCAATTATGATTTGAATTATGAACTATACGTAGTCGTTGCACATTTTTAATGTCACATATATGTGAATCAACACTGTAGATTTGATCTTAATGCAATAAACACGTGTGAATGAAAAGAAAAATTTGTCGAACAG
Source organism: Pelargonium australe (assembly GCA_036897465.1). Classification (NCBI taxonomy): domain Eukaryota; kingdom Viridiplantae; phylum Streptophyta; class Magnoliopsida; order Geraniales; family Geraniaceae; genus Pelargonium; species Pelargonium australe. The sequence continues at coordinate 11,269 of JAYMTH010001194.1, read as the reverse complement.
AATGTGACATTACTTGTATAAATACAAAACAAGTAAATAATAATTAACTGCAACATCAATCATATTCAAATACTAAAAAACAAACATAAATGATAAAACACATACATACGTGACAATCATTTTAAATATGAGAGCTAATACTAAAAAACAAACATAAATGATAAAACACATACATACGTGACAATCATTTTAAATATGAGAGCCAAATAAGAGCGTGAGACGAGAAATGGTACATAAGAACAACCAAAACAAGTAATGGATTGAAATGACAAAGGCAAGTAAGTTGTGAAGGAGAGTGGTAGCTAGGTTAGGTCACGAAGAACATCATGGCCCCTTTAAAAAACTGTGCATTTTCAAAAACAACAACAGCATAGATATAGACCCCATGCTTGCTCACTCCTCAGTCATTACACTCACATACTTACATTATAGCTATCATCATCCATATACTATTATTTATACCATATCTATAAACAAATAATTTAAATATAAATTTTTTTGGGGGCAAATCGGCCATACTTAGTACATCGTCGAGTTCAAATTAGTTCTCCACAAATTGAATTAAGAAACTCGATACAAAACCCGAACGGTCAATTTTGCCCATAGTCTCCTCAACACGCACAAACCTAAATACTTTATACTATGCCTGACATTTTGGTTATGACCCGTGACACTACACATTGTGGATTTGAATTCAACATAATCAAATTTGTGTTGACTAACTCAATATGTTTAATAATTGCGTGTCGAATCTGATTAAATATTAAATGGATCATGTAACTTATTTATTGACTCACTGTATAAGGATAGAAGGTAAATTTGTGTACATGTGGTGTAATAAACAACTCATATGAGTTAAAATGGTCAAATATTTATGGTCGTGTCGGGTGAGGTTGTGTAATTTTGAACTCAGTATTTTAAATGTGTCATGTCAAGCGCCTCATAAACGGATCATATTATTCAATTCACTTATAAAACATATCGTATTATCCAACCAGCTAAAAACAGGTCGGGTTTAAATTGACATGTTGAGTATAATGCAAACATTTCAGTACTATCTGCGAACACAAATTATCACCTCTAATAAGACGTAAAATCATAAACACATTTATTTTGAATTGAGTATTTTTAACCCAAAACCAAAAAATCCGACATAAAATCCGAATTATCAGTTATACAATTCTACCCTTATAGGCTCCTCCAACTCAACCATCCATTAATGGTGGTCTTCATGAAATTCAGCGTTTTTTTTCAAACTTGCCTTCATACCCGCGCACTAAACCAACAGTCCGTTGCTTTCACATCAATAAAATATTAACATTTTTTTTGTTTGTTTTGTTTTTCAAAACAGAGCAGCCACAACATTTCATTCCACTTCCTTCTCCAAGTCCCAAAACTCTCAATCCCTACAGTTCCTTCATCATCATCATCACTAGCCTTTTGCTTCTTCTTCTTCTCTCTCCGAAACATCAGTTTCTCAGATCTACGCTCCCGAAAACCGCTTCTCTGGTCTTCAATAAATAGCTTCTTTCACTTTCTGGCGCAATTTGTGAGGTGGGTTTGAATTGAACACACTCAATACAGGTTCTGTGGTGATCGAAGGTGGTGGCTGGAAAGTGATTAGGATCCGAGGAAGGTCAAAAATCGGAGCGGATTGGTGTTTTATTTACGGTGTCCGTTTGAACCCAACAGTATCTTTGTAAAGAGAGAAAGCAATAAGGGTTACTTTTTGGGGGATTTTGCGTTTTTTTCTTTTTTGGTGTATATAAAGACTTGAACTTTAGTAGTATGCGAATTGGGTTCGATAAAGGAGGGAGCGTCGAGATAAGGAGAAGATTTGGAAGACAATGCAGGAGAAGAATTTGAACAAGGATCTTATTTCTGGTAATGAAGATTCGAAGAAGAAGGAGCGTCACATCGTTACATGGAGTCAACAGGTCACTTTGTTTTTCAATTACATTTGTTGTTGTTGCTGTTAATGATAGATTGACAGTGATTTTGGTTTGTGTTGCTGAAAATAGAAATGGGTTTTGTTGTTTTGAGTTTTTTCAGGAAGATGATATTCTGAGAGAGCAAATTAGCCTCCATGGGACTGACAAGTATGATGTTTTTTTTTTTTTAAGAAAGTGTTTGAAGTTTTGATTTTGTTGTTGTGGGTGTGATTAATTGTTCAATTGAAATTGAGGGTTTTGATTGGAATCTTACTTTGATTGTTAATTTTTTTTTTTTTGGGTATCAAGTTGGGCGATAATTGCTTCGAAATTCAAGGATAAGACAACAAGACAGTGCAGGAGGAGGTTAGTGAAATGGCAATGATGATGATATTTTTTTTCTACCTCTTTATGAACAGATGATTTTGAACTAGAAAGTTGGTTAGGATAGTTAGTTGGTCCTGTGTATTTTTGCCTCTCCAATTATGAAACTGTCACTGTTCTTGTGTTTATTACCCATTTTTTCTATTTTGATTTGATTTTGTAATGAAATTATTGCAGATGGTACACTTACTTGAATTCTGATTTCAAGAAAGGGGGGTGGTCACCAGAGGAAGACATGTTGCTATGTGAGGTAAATGAGCCATTGAACCTTTTATGTATGTTGTGAAGTAAAGATTGATTAGGGATGTGGTTACTAAAAAAAGTATTCAAGAGAAGAGAGCTTATTTTCTTCAGGCACATGTTCATTTTTTCTTCAAAAACAACCTTCTTGTTGAGTGTGATCATGATCTATCAACCTACTGTATTTGCAGGCTCAAAAGATTTTTGGTAATAGATGGACAGAAATAGCAAAAGTGGTTTCAGGCAGGTATATACGAAGTTCTTGGCCTCTCTTTGAACAATCACAACTTTTTTTTTTTTTTTTTTTTTTTTTTTAATCTTTACTTTATGATTGATTTACATTCATTTTGTTGCTTATACAGAACAGATAATGCAGTAAAAAACCGGTTCTCTACCTTGTGCAAGAAGAGGGCAAAATATGAAGCCTTGGCAAAGGAGAATGCCACTTCATACATCAACCAAAATAACAAAAGGTGTATACTGCAAAACGGATCCAAGACAGATGATAAGTCAGAAGCAGCTGTACCTATCAAGAGGATGAGGTGGGATATTAATTTTAATTTTACAAACAAATGCTTGATAGATAAAGTAATGTGAACTGCTTAACTGATCATTGTTATTATCAGGAGGAGCCACATTCCTACTTCCACAGAAAATTGCAACTACAGAGATAGATTGCACAAGCCAAACATTACAACGATGAATCAGCAGCTAAGACCTCCATTTGCAGTATTGGGCCAGAACTCTCCGAACATTATGAACTTGCCAGTCCAGCATCATGTGAACAATTCTAAAGAGATCAGTGATGGTAAGTCACCTCAAAGATTAAAATTTTCGTTTAGAGCAAAACCTGACAAGCACAGCTAGTGAATATGTTTGAGAACTGAATATCATCTTAAAAAATAGGCCAGTATTACTTAGAAGTGTAACTTGTAACAATCACTTCTTTTTCAGCTATGGTAACTAACATTAGTTTCCTTTCTGACCAAATAGCAGCCCAGAGCAACGTGCAAGGAACATTTCGCAGAAAGGATGATCCAAAAGTAATGGCTTTGATGCAACAGGCAGAACTGCTCAGTTCACTTGCAGTGAAAGTTAACACAGAGAACACAGACCAGAGTTTTGAAAATGCTTGGAAGGTGAGGAAGATTAGATCATTATATAATTTGTTCCTTATCCTATCAGGATCTATGAATGCCCTCCCAGTTGCAATGTTCCTCATTTATAAGGGGTTTAACTGTTAATTTGTTTCTGCAAAATCAAGGAGAATCATGCAGTTTCTCCAATTGAATTTATGTAATCATATAATGAAGTATTTTTTTATCTGTTAGATTGTTATTTAGACTGAACTGCAATAAGATGATAAAAAATAAAGGATCCCATGTCACGTGACATATCGAAAGAATGCCATTCTCGTGTTTTACTACAGGAGTTCCCTAGATTTTCTCTTCCTTAATACGCCTTCTGATGCAAACGTGATACTCAGGTACTCCAAGATTTTCTCAATAGAAGCAAACAAGGTGATATATTCAGATATAGGATATCTGGTACTGAATCTATTGATCTTCAACTTGAAGACATTAAAGACTTGGTGGCAGACTTGAGGAGTAGTAATGAAGGAAGTCAGCGATCTTGGAGGTAATGAAAGGAATCAAATGAAAAAGTGTGGCTCAGCGCACAAGGCTTCCGCCATTGTGAACTATACTCAAATTCATTCAACAGGCTCTTCTCATCACCTAGTGTCTAATTGATGGTATTGGTTAATACATTGTAGGCAACCTGATCTATCTGAGGAGTCTCCAAGCAGCTCTGAGTACAGTACAGGATCAACTCTCCTGCCACACACAACTGGTGATAAAACAGAACAAACTCTTGCTGAGATAGGTACTCTTCATCAGGAAATTGGAAGTGGGTTTCAAACAATTCATGTTGGAGAGGAAAATATTGTTGGTGAATGTGAGAACCGTATTGTCTCTGGTGCAACCATCAATCAAGGTACTGTACTTCTGTGTTTAAAATATTAGGCTACAGTGCTCTAGTATGAGAATCTTAGAGTTATATTGTACTGTACTTCTGTGTTTAAAATATAAGGCTACAGTGCTCTAGTATGAGAATCTAGTTATATTGCTGACTTTGTTTCACTTCATTGCAGCAGAGATTTTCTCGTCTTGTGATGAACAGACAAATAACGATGGAGCTACATCTGCTTTGTCAAGCAATGAATTTGGCTCTCCTCTTCAGATAACCCCTGTCTTCAGATCTTTGGCAGCTGGGATTCCCAGCCCAATATTTTCTGAAAGCGTAAGTCATTAAAAACTAAGATTCTACATGTTATAGCCATTGCCAGAAGCATTTGATGAACAAGTAGTAGCTGTATTGATAGTAGTATTGTGGGCAACAAGAGGACTTGTGTGCTCACTCATCTTTAAGCTAGAAATGACAAAATCTTGGCTCGAGAGATGGTGGTGGTTGTAAAAGATGAATGACAGTAGAAAGGGGAGAAAATGTGGATGAGTTGGACTTTTTAAGTAGACTTCATATTAACTGGTTGTTGCAACTTGCAAGAGTTAGAAGGTGGGCTTTAGTGACTTAAGTTTTTTTTATTTTTTTATAGCCAGAGAGATCAGTTAGTTGCTTACATATTTTCAAGCTGCTACCGAGCTAGTTAAAAGGTAACTGGCATGATACTAAATACGCAAATGCCGTCTTCATTGTGATAGTAGTGCCACTAGGGTAGTAATAACAGAAAGATTTTGTATGTTCTACATATATATGAGCATCAATCTGAAGGGTTCCTGAGTTAGATTATCCTAACTCCAACCAAAAGTCAAAGTTCCAAACCTTAAGTTCTAATCTATCACAGCCTTCAGTCAGTTAAGAGCTAAATCTCTGCCATTTGATATATGAATGTTTAACTTTCCAAGTGCTTCTTCTCTGTGCCTAAGCATTTTATGCAAACATAAAGGGCAAAAGAATGTGTACTTTTTCAAAACTTGAATTCGTTAGAGCTATCTTTTTCCTCTACTTTTGCATATCCATATAGAATTACATGCATATTTCAATATTTGATCCAAGACTAACAATTTGTTTTGATGCATGTTTTCAGGAGAGGAACTTCCTACTGAAAACACTTGGAGTGGAATCACCTTCTCCCAATCCAAACATGAATCCTTCGCAACCACCGCCCTGCAAAAGAGCCCTCCTAAAAAGTTTATAACCGACACTTCTGATCCATCTCACATACAGAAATTCTACAGTCTTAGATCCAAAGATCCATCACTGTCACATATTTCCCTCAGGCAACAAAGCATATTCCGGGTTCACGAGCTTTCTTATTTGAAGTTAGTTTCCTAGACTTGCAGTTTTTTCCAGCCTTGAATTAATCACAAAGGGGCCAGGTTCGGACATGACCCCATATATCTAGAATGCAATGGTGCATTCTAGCATCACCAGACATCTAACAGAATGTTCTGCGTTCTTTTCTTCAACGTTACTGCCCATATACTCCACACCGAAACACGGTGTGCTAGTTTATGTTTGCCATTCTTTCGTTTGTCTTCTCTTCTAGTGAGATTTGGTTTTGGGTGTTTTTAGTTCCCCATCCATTTTTTGACCTTGATATGTCATCTGTACAGAGGAACAGCTATATATAATCCCTAGTCATTCAGAGTGTAATTATACATTGGCAGCTCGCCTATATCCTAGCTAGAACATATATCATGAAAGAAACAGAAGGAAAAGAAAAAAAGAAAAGAAAAAAAAGAAATGGAAAGGAAGATCAACCAGGAAATGGAGTCCTGTGCTGTTCTTGGGTGTACAGAGCTATAGAATAAGTAATTCTTGCCTTCTTTTACACCCTTTGAGTTCTGATGTAATGTAACTTGATTTGATTGCAATGGAACTGGGTTTTGGTTTTTGGTGTGAACTTTTTTTGTTTCCTATCTCTTCTGTGTTTCTTGTAATCAATGCATGCTCATGTTGAAACATCAGTACATAACAGCAAACAGAATGTGAGATGATGAACATATAGAAAATGCTTCATGATGCTCATGAATAGAAGCCATTGTGGAGCATTTGAAAGCTATTTCTTGCTGAACAAAAGAGGAAGTGAAGGAAAATGGCTTACTTACAGATGATGATGTTGTAAAAACTTGAGCTTCTTGTCTCAGTGATGAATGGAAGATCCTTGTTTGTTTCTTCAGCTGTCTCTTTGTGTTAGTGTTTTGGGGAGAAAGTGTCCTGAGGAAACTTAAAACCCAGAGTGTGGTGGTGGTTGTGGTGGACAAGTGTAATCATGAGCAAAGCAAAAAAAGCAAATAATTGGTGAAACAAGGAGGGAACTCTCTACAAATTAAAGTGGACTCTACCATTAGCATTCTTGATGGAAGGTGTACTATTTCAACCTTTTGACTATTTTGACCCTTGGTTTGGTGCCAATTGACAATGAACAATTACCAAACCACTTAACAACCCTATATGTTGGCATTTTGTGGACAAGGTTTGTTAACTCAAAACTACTATAGATATTTATCTATTTCTCTTATAATATACTTGCCCGTTTAGTTAGTCCACTAACAAGCATATTATTGTCTCTTTTTTCATCTCTTCACGTGGACCGGACAGAGAGCAAATGTAACTTTGTAGGTAGAACGAAGAGAGATAAAGCTCATTGTGACACTAGTTTATATGAACGTAAGAATATTGGAATTTTAGCGGTACAACTGAGAGAAGCATGCCACAATTTTTAACTTGCTACTTCTCTTAATAGAATATATATTCTGTGCATCTACAATTTAGGCTACAGGAAAAATTCTAATGAAGATAGAAGTAGATTCAAAAATGTTGGGAAGTCCATCTTTACATGGACTTCTTCTTCTTCTGCACTCTCTGTAACCTCCTCCATTTGAGGAAGATCTGGTATGACAACCCAGAAAAGACCATGAAAACACAACCCCATTGCTTCTGTGAAAGGGGATTGCCACTCAATAGCGAAGAGATCACAATGCTAACAAATTTACGTGTAGTAGTGATGGTGGTATTAGCGAGGGAGCCAAATCGACTGATGGTCAGGAAGATGAAATTCTGTCCCACTGCACCGCAGAGGCAGTAGAGAAAAATGTCCCATGCTGCTTCGGGATGCAGCTTGCAGAAATGAACTGCTTGATATCCGATAGCCTGTGGGAAGCTAAACATGTAGACTAGGTTGTATATGGTACCCCATAAATTCATTCCCAACATTATATCCCAGGCGCTTGTTTTCGGGTACCTGCAAAAAGTTAAGGAATTGGAAGATCAGTAACATTTGTATGGTATGAGTGATGCTACTTTTAACATAGATAGGCAGCTAAAGGTACAATCATTCAACATCAATTAGAGAGAGAAAAAAAAGTTGAAGATTACACCAATCACGCTGGTAATAAAATCATTGAACTATAATCTTGTCATATATCTAAATTACATCTCCACTGCAAGAGGTGATGAGGCAAAGCGTTTTTTGGGGTTTATTTCTGTATCTTCCCATGAATTCGCTAATCACAATCAAAATGTGCTATACATTTGTAATTTTGTATCTTTGTTCATTTACTTATTTAATGCAACAATGAAAATCACAATATAATAGCATAGTAAGTAGTAACAAGCGCTGATATAAAATAAATAAATAATAAAAAAAAAAAAGTAGTAACAAGCAACCAAAATTCTCATATAGTTGTAATAGGGAAAAAAAAAATACCTAGCGGTAATTGAATCCTGAGTAGCGTTGGTAAATCCATCAAATGCAAGGTTGAGGAAACATAGCCCATATCCAAGGGGTGCATTTGGGCGTGCCAACTTGCTGATAGTCTTTGAGCTAGTCTGAAATTAAACCAAAGCACTCTGTTATTAGTCCTCCAAAGATATCTTCGATTATTGTGACTCTCCCTCATTTTCTTTTCTTTTTATTTAGCTAAAGTTAGTAATGTAGGTTACTTTGATTTATATACATATAATTCTTACCTTCAAGAGTGCAAATGTTGATACACCTCCAGCAACAAGGAAAGTACAAAAGTACTCAGGAAGTGTGTATCTTATGCCATAAACTACAGTACCCATTAGCATCACTGCAAAAGGAGATAATAAATCGTTTAAATAATCAATTCTGGAATTAAAATCTTAATAAACAAATAAGCACTCTACCAATGTAGAGAAAAACATATTGCATCTTACAATATGAAGCATGTCTTCCAGCTTATATGCTGTAATAATGAGAATGGGTATAGGCTCTATGACTTAGTTCTACAACTGTCAACAAATTTCATCCACTAATTGGTTGTGTTTTAAAAACATCTGCCACATATTTCCACAAACTATGTAAAAGGGAGGAAGGAAAACAATACTAGGCCGACTGTAATTTATAATTTAATACCGCTAATTTTGATAAAGCAGAGCAGCTTCTCTTAACTATGCATCTAACTAGCATCCTTAAGTATCAACATAATAACAGATACCTCATTACCAAGACATGGCACATGTATAAGAAGCCCATTTTTCCAACTTTCTTTTCTGATGTTGCGAAGAAAATTATTTAAAGTTGTTTAGAATTACATATTATTACACAATGTTAACAAAATCCTTAACATTATCATGCTGATGAAGAGAGTGAAATTTCAAATATCTCACCCGGTATCATTTTTGAGGATTTTGCCAGAACCTGCAATTAATGAAGGTAAGTGTTGTTAAAATAAAAAAGTTGTTTATCACATAGAACTTCACTAAACTCATTTACTGATACTCTGAGAAACAATATGCACAAAAAATTATAAGAGTGAGAAACAATCTCAACATGACAATGTCCAATTCGGTAACATTGGTAACCTTTGAACCTTTGGTTCACCAACAATGAGAAGCATATTAGTCTATATAATCTGTATTTACCTCCTAACTTCTAGTGCAAATAGCATAAACCTAATTAGCAAGTCTATAGTTTCACACCGCCAAATGGTAATGTAGTAGCTGGGTAGTACAAAAAAGGAAATTTGATAAATACAGAGGAATAGGACCATACCTGAGCTGGATAACTGATATACTTGAGAGCTTCAATACCCAAAGCTGGACCAATTGTGTTGGTAATGCCGGCACTCCAATAAGTCCACCAAGGAGCACCACCAGCACTACCACTAGACCAAAGCTTGAGCACTGTATAACAGAACATATAGTATTATTAAAAACACACACATTTTAGGGTCCATCATCTTCACTCCATACATTACACAAATAAGCAACTTTCAGAGCAAATGATAAGAACAAACACTCACTTATATATGACCAGACCAAACAAACCACATTCTGTGCCAAATTGAGGAATGCAAGGTGTTCAAACCTTTTCCCATCCGAACCAAATCGCTTGGTTGACCTGAAATTTGAAGAAAAAACAAGGATTATTAACAACACAGAAACCTGAAACACCAGCTATGATCATGCGAGAAATGGCATTTTGGCAAAAAAGATTAGCAATTAAAAAAAATTGTTCATGTTCTTTTTCAAAAGGTCAGAGACGCAATTCAGATCGAGCATTGATCCGTAAAGTTCAGATAGTACCCTAATTGTATAGCCAGAAGCAATTACGAATTACCGATAAATGATTTTCAAGAAGAACAAGATGAAGATACTCGGAGCGGAAGAGAGATCGAGAGCTTACAGAGTCTCTTGGAGATAACCTTGGTAGATGTAGGCAGCCCAAATACCGGCGACGCAAAAGGCCAGCACCAAGACACGGCGAAGGCCGGAGCCGTGAGCTTCCATTGCCGCCACCTCCAACCGTCTCCGGCGAGATGCAGATCGGGAGGAAGATTAGAAATTTCCGGCGAAGCCTGTGGAGAGGAGAGAGTGGAAGGAGCAGAGAGCAATGGCCGAATCGATATCAGGAAACGGACTGGAAATTAACTTTCGAATTCAAGAATGCGTTTTCTGGTCGTTGGTACTGCTATAAGAGGAGAACCGGAGCTACGTGGAAATTCCACGTGGAGGAATTTCATTGGACCGTGACTTTTCCCTGTAATTCTATTGGCTGGAACGACGCGGACAATGTGACGTACGGTTTGCGCAAATTGCGACTGGTTTTCTGGGCTCAAGAATTGGACTGAAGATCTATTTTTTATGGGCTCAAGCCCATTAGATGAGAAAAATATTTGGCCCAATGTTGTTCAAAAACCTTTACGGCCCACCGAATTTTGTTAGGCTGATTTTTTGGGCCTGAGACAATTTTATTATTATTCTTTTTCTCATATCTTGGGCCCAATTCTAAGATTTCTTTTAAAAAATGCATGTTAGGAGAGTAGAGAGAATGCAACGCCTCACCTCAAAATCTGGCGCCATAAAATTCTGTCCTTACAAAAATGGGTTAAAACCTTTTCTATAAGCATGAACTACAAAACACACTAAGAAAATAAGGTTGTAGATGTATTATGTAAACTAACATGGATCAATAATCTGTTAATAAGTATAAGAGTAAGTTGCATGGACAAGACCACAGGTAATAATTAATATCGAGAAGACTCATTCATGTTGGATTAGTTAGAATCTAAATGAAATTTTTTATGAAAAAAATTAAAGAAGTTATATATTATATATATCAATATATGGCATGAACAAAATTATAGAAATATGGAGAATTATTTATTTTCACATTATGAACTATCTTTTAACTAAATAAAAACATTACATAACTAGTTTATACA
>JAYMTH010001193.1:0-15884 GCA_036897465.1 Pelargonium australe | reverse complement strand
TGAAGCTCTAATACGCATTATAAACATTTTTTTTGTTCAACTTTTATAGTATGTATAGATTGGAGGTGTTAATTTGATACTATTGATAATTTCACAAGAAAAAAGAGAGTTACTTGACGGAAAACCAGTGAAAACGTTGACGACTAATAGAGAAGAAAAATAACATGATCAATTAGGATACCATTTAACGATTTAAAACTCTATAGTTTTGATATATCAATTAATCACTTACTTAAAACACGATTACTCTTGTTGAGGGCTCGGGTCGCATCAAATAGGCCCTACCAATTTCTAAGTCGGGTTCGACAAACTCACAAGTTTACATATAAAACCCGAATGCAATCCCAATTGAATGGCCCGGATGAACCGAGTTCCTTATGGCTTTTGGCCCAATTTCGGGTTAGACCTTTTGAAGCCCGAACCCGAAAATGACTATAAAATCCAATTCTTCAACCCGACCCGATCAGTCCATAAACAACAGCTAAAAATCTTTCACTTGCAGGCTAAAGAGCAGACCAGAGTTGCTCTTGCCGCAGCAGCGACGGCGACGGAGACGACGACGACGGCGACGGTGAAGAAGAAAGTGCAGAATCGAAGTGTACAGTTGAAACTCGAAGCTCTCTGAATCTGAAATCTGGTTGTGGAGGTTAGGTCTGAGGAGGCTAATCGAATCGAGTCGGAAATGGAGATAGAGTTGGAGCCTCGAGTGAAGCCTTTGCCCTACAAAGTGAAGGCCATGTCTCGAGAATCTCCTTCGCAGAAAGCTCTTCACGTCCTCGACGCCGACCTCCGCACTCACTGGTCCACTGCCACCAACACCAAAGAATGGATCCTTTTAGAACTCGATGTATACTCTTCTTCTTCGTCTAGAACATCATGCACTCTCTTCGGTTTTGATAGTTTGATCATTATGTACTTGTTTATTGCGTGTTTGATTTTCAGGAGCCTTGCCTTCTATCGCATTTGCGAATTTACAACAAGTCTGTGCTTGAATGGGAAATTGCTGTTGGCTTACGCTACAAGGTTAGCTTAGAGCTCTGCGCAGCTTGTTAAATCATCGTATTCGGTTGTGTTTTTTTCAAAATTTTGGGGCTATTGATTTCGCTTGCTGATTATCAAGTTTAAAATTGCGAAATCTGTTTTTAGTAGGCTTTTAGGTTCAGTTCTTGCTTGGTTTTGTATGCTATTATTGATTTTTAGTGGAAAAAATCAAAGTGTAAGAGTTATTTTCAGTTTAACACTACTATCACTAGTAGGGGTACAATGAATTTGTGTGTGAACAGTATAATATTTTAAGTTGGTTGTCTGAGTGTAATCTTTCATGTTGTTACTTTTACTGTTTCTGTTATGGTTTCAGGCTTTCAGCTTAGCTCAGTTTATTTCTATTACTTTAGAAATGTGAATTTTGGTAAAATTATTTAAAAAAAATCTGGTGACCAATGGCAAAGATAAGCAGTTGGTAGGTGATTACTTCTAAGGGTGATATTAAGGTGAATGATCATAATAAGGATTTAGTTATGTAGAAGACTAGTAGGGAGTTCAAATTAGCACTCCACTAGAATGTGAAATTAGTTGGTTTCTTACACTGACATGTGCCATTTTTCTTTACCAGCCCGAGACATTTGTGAAGGTTCGCCCTCGATGTGAAGCTCCTCGACGTGACATGATGTACCCAATGAACTACACTCCATGCCGCTATGTTCGGATATCTTGTTTGCGGGGAAACCCCATAGCCATTTTTTTCATACAGGTAATGTACAACAAGCATGCATTCACATAATGATCTTTCCATCCTTTTATTTTGGTATCAAGTAGCATAGGATTATAGCTTCATACTTGTTTAATAGAACATGCAATTTATTACTCTGGGAGTTTGGGATGTAGAGAAATTGTTTTATGTTGGGAAATGTTGCATTGTTTCCCATGCACTCATGTACATCGAATGATATTGGAAAGTTGTTTGGGAAACTCACATACAGTACATAAGAGGAATGCACTACTTTTTGAGATCTCATTCAGTTGAAAGTTGAAATGTAATCATTCATTAGTAAATGAGATCTGACAATCATTGTCAGACTATTTTTAGCATGACAGTATTAGTTCCTTGAAATGATTCTGTTGTTACTTCCAATGGGTTCATGAAGAGCCATGAGAGAGGACCCATTGATCTCTTTATCTCTTGGCTTTTGGCTTTTACTCAATTTAGGGGAATGGGAAGGTCTACTGCCATGTGCCACTCCAAAGTTTTGAGGCCTAAAATTGATAACCCATTGACCACCATGTTCATTCTTACTTGAGAAAACTGGTTGTAGCTCAATCAATTTCAGGAATGATATTGTTTACTTTTATAAAACGAACTATATAGTACTCTACTATGTTCTGTTGGATTTTGTTCTGTTGAGTATTGACTCTAAAGTTTTTACACCATTTCTTACAGCTGATTGGGGTTTCAGTGTCTGGCCTCGAACCAGAGTTTCAACCAGTTGTTAGTCATCTATTGCCACTCATAATATCTCACAAACAAGATGTTCACGATATGCATCTTCAGGTAGATCACATTATTACTCCAGTCTTTGATGTTTTAGTATTTTGCTTTTCTAGTATTATAATTTTTAATTTTTTGGTTTCTGATGCCTGTTATTTTGTAGTTGCTTCAAGATATGACAAATCGGTTGCTTGCATTCCTTCCTCAACTTGAGGTATATTTATTTATCTTTGTTTATTTTAGGATCTCTATGTAGTTTATTTTGGCTTTTCTTTCTTTTTGCATAGATATATCAAGTTAACGTGCTGTTTAATCTTATCTGTTTGCAGATAGATCTTAGTGGCTTCTTGGATGCCGCTGAGCCTAACTTACGTTTTCTGGCTATGCTTGTCGGCCCATTTTATCCCATACTTCAAATTGTGAAAGAAAGGTTAGTATGTTGTGTATATTAAGTTCGTTGTTGCTTATTTCTGAACCAGCTCACGATGATTATTCCAGTGCTTGCTGTAGGCATTATCTTATAAACTGCTAAATGGTACTCTTGAATTCTTTCTGCTGCAAGTGGTGAAATTTTGAATGCAAATAAATACTTATGGCAGCATTTTAGAAAGTTCTGAAAACACCTTGGAGTAATTGTATTTGTCAATTGTCTTATTGAAATTCTCAGAGAGAAACTAGAGAACAGAGTAATAGGTTATGTAGTAAAGTTCGACCGAACTATAGCTACTGTAGATAGTAGAGTGACCTGCAAAAGATTTATTTATTTATTTTTATAATGTCTTTGTAATGAAGAATTCTTTGCCTCATCTATGTTCATATCTGATATTTGATAGTGCAGAGAAAGTGCAAGGTTGTCAGGATCCGATGCTGATGTTTCTAAAAGTAGTCAGCCAGCATCAGCCTTGACAGTTTCATCTAATTTTGAGGTAGCTTCTTTGCACTAATTTATTATACTAGCCTAAATAGTCCAGATGCCATGTGTTTGGCTTCAGTTCACGAAAATGCCATGAAAATTTTCCAATGACTCTTGGTAACACTTAATGTGGAACTGGAAAGCATTTTGTTGGAGGATGTCGTTGTACAGATATGCATTATTCTTAGCACATGCATAGATGTGTGCATTTATAATTCTATACATTTGGTTGTACATGCACATGCACATTTTTATATATATGTATATGAACTATAGTTATTCTCACGCAAACATATGCCGAATTCTTAGGTTTCGCTATTTGCATTCTCAGATAGCATATGTGAAACCAGTACCAACATTTGTATATGTATGTTTTTCTTAAGTTCAGAAGAACCATTACGGTTCTTCATAGTGTACCTTCTCAGATCTGATTTTGTCATGTATGCTCAATGATTTCATGCAGTTTCAGCTGTTTACTTCAGACTCTTTCATTATCATTTTTCTTTTGCGCTGCAAACCATTTGTTTTTTCCGAACAGTATGAGAGGTGTTTTTATGAGAAGTAAAAAACATGGTTGGATACTTGGATGTAGAATGATCATTATTTTTTTCCATACGAGTGATAGCTTTTGGTGGTCAAGTGGATTTAAGTGGGTTGAATCTGCAACCTTCTGCTTTTATGCATTAGGAGATTCTGTCTAGACAAATGCTCTTGATGGACACAGGATGAACATTAAATTTTGCTTGTTTTGATATTCTGTATTTCTCCTCTTTAACTACTTTGTCAATCTTATGAGCTGTGCATCCTGCAGTGTTCAAGTACTTCCTTTTATTTATTTTTGAGATGCAGGATACTGAATATGTTTCTTTGTGTTCTGGGTCTGCAGCCTAGGAGATCGCGCAGCACATCACCATTTGTCCAGTCTACATCCAGTTCCATAGTGTTTCGTCCAGATGCAATTTTTGTGCTGCTAAGAAAAGCATATAAAGATCCAGATCTGGGTTCTATTTGCAGATTGGTACTGCAATACTCTTCCCCATTCTAATATTATTGAGGCCAATGATAACTCTTTCATTAAACAACTATTTCAATCAGTATGGCCAATTTCAACAGGAGAGGATAACTTTTAATTTTCTATGCTATTTCCCTTTTTTCCAGGCTTCTAGAATCCTCTACAAACTCATAGGGCCTTTTGTGGTGCAAGAAGCATCACTGCCTTCAAATGAAGTTACATCTCCATCAGATGACCCATTAAAATCTGAACTATGTGATCCTGTTCCCTTAGTTGATTACTCAAACTTGTTTGGAGAAGAATTTCAGATACCTGATGATCACTGGGACTCCAACTATATTAGCATCCTGGATATAGGGGCAGTGGAAGAAGGCATTTTACATGTTCTTTATGCTTGTGCGTCACAGGTCGATTACGAAATTAGGCATATGACGTTCTTTAAACACCATCATATATATTGTTGTTCGATTTTTGAATGCTTTCATAGCGATTCATCAATTTAAGCTGACTCATGTGTTCTGCAGCCTCTTCTTTGTCGAAAATTGGCAGAGAGCACTTCTGACTTTTGGTCGGCTTTACCACTAGTGCAAGCATTACTGCCAGGTAAAGTGTACTTACCTGAAAGCCTCACAAGGATAGCCTAGTTTCTATTCCCATGAGAGATTTTGAGGTTTGGTGCTCATTCCTAAATAATTAAATATTTTGGAAAATAAAAAGATATGTATAGTTTTTGTTGGCATGTCATGCTCAAAGGAGAACAATCAAATTATGTTTAGAGTACTCAATATTGTTGACCTCCATATGTCAAGAAAATAAATAATGGGTTTTGAAAGCAAATCATGCCTTGAGGCAGGATGTCGTAGTTCCTTTAAGCAATGGGAGGTAATAGTTTCTGTATTTTGAGGCATAAAAAAGGGGATTGGGGTCAACAGTGCATATACTTTATTTTTGCATTCTTTTTGTCTGAGGGAATAACTTTTCTCAGATATGTATTTTCATATTTCTGTATCTATTCTCTATGGCTACATTCTCCATGTTTCCTGTATATCAGACAGTGATGTGAATAATAGATTTTTTTTGGTGCATTTTAAAAAAATCATTTTTGTAGCTGTCAAAAGTATCTGTAAATTAACAAGATGCATGTTTTATTTATGCATTTGACTGTTCTATACATAAATAAGGCCTAAATTGATATACAACGTAGAAATGAACTATTTTGACATGTTTGTTTTTGACATGTAGCTCTCCGTCCTTCTGTAAGCAGTTCTTCTGATCATGTTGATGATAATTTTTCTCAGTGGAAGCAACCTTTTGTACAACAAGCCCTGTCTCAGGTGCATCTAATGTCCTTCACTTCTTTTATATAAATTTGGTTTAGGGCAATAGACTATATTTTCCTCACTATGGTGATCTAAACTGCAGATTGTTGCAACCTCGTCTTCACCATTATACCGTCCACTTCTCCATGCCTGTGCTGGCTATTTGTCATCGTTTTCACCATCACATGTTAGTTGCTCTTGTTTCATTTCAAGTATCTCAGTAACACTTGCTTTCTGTTTTTTTTTTAATATGCCATTTTAACGATAATTTTGCATCTAGCTAACTGTCTTTTAAAATCTTAAGCTCAGTTTATACTGTTACTAATTATTGGCTTTGCACACTACCCTTAACATTAAGGTTTACTCTGTTTGGATGATCATGTTGAATGCAAAATTATCTAGCTAATTGGCATCACCTCAAGATGTCATTTCATTCTTCTCTATCATGTCATATTTGGTATTGGTCAACCATTTTGAAGATATCACATTGGATGGGGTTCATCACATGCCGCATATAATCTAGCTGTGTAATTTTCTATCATTAATATTTAATCATGTTTACTTTATCTACTATAGAGCTCAACTTCAACTAAATTAATTGCTTTCACATGGAAACAAATTGCTTTAATCTCGACATCTACAGGCTAAGGCTGCATGTGTTCTGATTGATATGTGTTCTAGTGTGCTTGCTCCCTGGATGGGTCAGGTGATCGCAAAGGTTGGTCGGCATCAGATATAAAATTTTAAATTGTTTGTATTTTATGTTTTATTTCTCAGTTCGGTGTTGATTGTGATGCAGGTTGATCTAACCGTGGAGCTCCTAGAGGATCTTTTGGGCTTAATCCAGGTCTGTTTATTACCCATCCTGTACATTCAGTATGGTATTGTGTTTCAATTATAAACATCTCAAATAATTTAAGGGAAATAGAAAATATTTTAGCATCTATGATAATTTTATTGCTAGAGGCTCGTTATTTTGAACAAATGTTTGTTCTGCAAAGCCAAAATTTGAGTATTTTTGTCTTCATCATCATTACGTGCAGAGCTTTCATCCTCTTTTTGACTAGATATGATATTTTCTGTACCATGCCTTTGGTTCTTTTGTTTGTGGATAGTTGGAATTTGATGACAAGGCCTCCTAGAGTGTGGCAATCTGCAGTGTCTGGACATGTGTAATGGACTAATGGCTCTTAGTGACTACAATGGTTGTCTTTTAGTGCAATATAAAAAAAAAGCAAGTCAAATTGTCACATACTGTATGATTTCAATTCTTCTTTCAGAGATGAACGTGTTTGTTTTTCTGTTTTAGTGGAATTCTTCTTCATGTTTCCCGGAGTCAGATGTATTGAATATCTTATTGTTTTATAGCATGTTTCTCAGGGATCTCGCCATTCACTTGTGCGTGCTCGTGCCGCCATCAAATACATTGTGCTTGCACTATCTGGGCACATGGATGATGTACTTGGAAAGTATAAGGTACTTTAATATGCTTCGGATTTTGTGTTGTATGCTCTCTTAAATATAATATTGCATTTGACTAATTGTATAGTACAGTATATATTTTGTTGCAAAAGTATGCTATCTGGTCAAGGATGTTATAAGAAACTGTACTTTTGCTTTATGCATTTATTCTGTGTCATATGTTGTGGTTGTAAATTATATACGATTACCTATTTCTGTAACTAACAAAAATGGTATTCCTAACTTCTATGCACATCTCAGGAAGTTAAGCACAAAATTCTCTTTCTCGTGGAGATGCTTGAGCCATTCCTTGATCCAGCCATATATGCCTTAAGGAGCAAAATAGCATTTGGAGATCTATCAATTACTTTTTTGGAAGAACAAGAGCATAATTGTTTGATTGCTCTCAATGTGATCCGTACGGCAGTGCATAAGCCAGCTGTTCTTCCTTCTCTAGAATCTGAGTGGAGGCGAGGATTAGCCACTCCTAGGTATTACAAGCACGAACCATACTGTTGTTAAATGTTACTGTCCTTTAATTTTATGGTTTTACACATTCTGTAAAGAATTGAAATTCAGCGGCTCTTAAGTTCTTTGCAAGCCCTAGACTTAATGAGTTAAAAAAAGAAAGATAATTAGAGTATATAGAAAGGGAAGAAATATAGTCAATTACTACTAAATTATTCTCATATTCTATTATGTATCAGAGTTTATTTAAACAAATTCATATGAAGTACAACTTCTATGAATGTCCATAAATCTAATACAAGTGATGAACTATTTTCTGTCATGATATTTTATTATTTTTGGAAACATAGGTTGGATTTGGATTATTCGAAAAGGAAATGGGAATCACCATTTTTGGAGTGTCAATTAGGAACATGCATTATTATTTTCATTTTTATCCCTTCCCATTATCTCACATTGCCTCATTTTCATTTCCTCCCAATAAAATGGGGATGGTAATTCCTTATCCTAAATGGTAAAATGCATTATATAATGAGACAACACTGCATATAATTAGACACAACCTTAGATTTTTTTCCTTAGGTTCTAAGGTCTAACTGTCTGTAGAGATTATACATTGCATGCACTCTCCTACAGACAGTACATTTTCCAGTTCGAAGATATGTAATGGATCCATATGTTGTTCATGCAGTGTGCTTCTCTCGATATTAGAACCTCACATACAGTTACCGCCTGAAATTGATCTTTGCAAGGCTCCTGCATCTAAAACCCTTGATCATGAATCCTCAATAGTTCCACCTAATTCTTCTACACTTTGCAATGGAGGAGCATCTTCAAAATCAAACAGCCAAGATGATTCTGATGGAAAGATGGATGTACCTGGTACAGTTGGAAAGGTGGATGTTTTTGAAGATGTCAGTCTTTTTTTCACCCCATCAGAATTGCGTAGTATATCACTCATAAATGTTTCTAGTTGCCATAATGAAAAGCACTTGAACTCAAACCATGGAGATGTCAGCTCAAACCACAAACATGTAACTGAGCTAAATTTAACGACCCAGGGCTTAGGATTAGATACAGGTTTTAATACTGAATACTTCAACCTGCAAGCAGATTATTTTCAACTGACCAACTATCGTGAATGTGAGCTCAGGGCTTCTGAGTTTCGACGCCTGGCTTTAGACTTGAACTCGCAGCATGAGAGTAGTACTGAGGGTCATGACGCTGCTATAGATGCCTTGCTCTTGGCCGCAGAGTGCTATGTCAACCCATTTTTTTTGACATCTTACACAGCCAGTACTTTTACTAAAAATCAGAGGAATAGCAGTGGGTCTAGAGTTCCTATAAATTATGAAATTTCAGAGCATAGAAGAGGTTCTGGGAAGAATAAAGGCAACTTGGAAACAATTGCTCAACTTGAAAATGAAAGAGACAAAACCGTTCTTCAAATATTGCTTGAGGCTGCTGAGTTAGACAGGAAGTTTCAGAAGGTGTCAGATATGGATGGTTGTTCATATTATACTGAAGGATTTGATGAGCAAGTTGTAAAGTTGTCTCCTGCTGATATGCTATCTGCAGATGCTGTGACCTTGATTAGACAAAACCAAGCTCTGCTGTGCAATTTTTTGGTTCAGCGATTGCAAAAAGACCAACACTCAATGCATGAAATTCTCTTGCATTGTCTTGTGTTTTTGTTGCACTCTGCCACAAAGCTGTCCTGTGCTCCTGAATGTGTTATTGACATCATATTAGGTTCAGCTGAGTACTTGAACACAATGCTAACGTCCATTTATCATCAACTGAAAGAAGGGAATATTAAGTTGGATCTGGAGAAAATCCATGGGGTACAGCGGCGCTGGATACTGCTTCAGAAGTTGGTAATTGCTTCAAGTGGTGGTGATGAAGGGTCAAACTTTACATTTAATATCAGCAATGGTGTACAATATGGAAATCTAATTCCACCTTCAGCTTGGATGAAAAGGATATCTACATTCTCCAGTTGTGCTTCTCCTCTGGTGCGGTTTCTTGGTTGGATGGCAGTATCCCGCAATGCGAAACAGTATATTGACCAGCGGCTGTTCCTTGCATCAGATCTGCCACAGCTTACATATTTACTATCCATATTTGCTGATGAGCTTGCAGCAGTAGATAGTGTGTTCAAACAGAAACAGAATGTCAACATCGGACACTCAGGAGTCCGACAAGATTCTTCTCTTGTTAAGCAATTTGAACTGGCTCATCAACATGGAGACATGTCTTTTCAAGTCATCTACCCTGATCTGAGTAAATTTTTCCCAAATATGAAAAAACAATTTGAAGTGTTTGGGGAAATCATTTTGGAGGCTGTTGGAGTGCAGTTGAGATGTCTATCTCCCAGTGTCCTGCCTGATGTTTTGTGTTGGTTTTCTGATTTGTGTTCATGTCCTTTTTTCCAGAAAAAGGCAAATGCTTCTCAAAATGGTATTGACCATCCAAAAGGACACATCACAAAAAATACCAAAGCAATCATCCTTTATATACTCGAAGCCATTGTAGTTGAACACATGGAAGCAATGGTGCCTGAGATACCTAGAGTGGTGGAATTGCTGGTATGTCTGTGTAGAGCCTCATACTGTGATGTGCCTTTTCTCAGTTCTATATTGGAGTTGTTGAAGCCCATAATTTCATATTCATTGCAAAAGGTGTCTGATGAGGAGAAAGCATTGGTTGATGATTCATGTCTTAACTTTGAATCATTATGCTTTGATGGTCTGTTCAGTAATATTAGTCTGAAATGTGAGAATGGTGATAATTCTGCAGAAGAATACAGTAGAGCACACACAATATTCATTCTGTCTTCTGTTTTTCCTGATTTGTCCTTTCGGCGCAGAAGAGAATTGCTGCAATCTTTAAACTTGTGGGTTGATTTCTCTGCTTTTGAGCCAACAACTTCTTTCCATGATTACCTCTGTGCATTTCAGAGTGTTATGGAGAGTTGCAAAGTTTTGTTAGTTCAGACTTTAAGAGTTGGTGGTGTTATTCCACTTCAACCACCTGACTCCTCTGATATGAGCCCTGCGGCACCCTGTGGCAATGAATCAGGATCATATTCATTGTTTCTCTTTGATGTTTGCCGCAACACTCATCCATCCAATGCATCCGAGGCTCAAGAAAGTAATCAATTTGATTTGAGCACAATTCAAAAGGATTACTATTTATCTGCCGAAGAGATAGAAGATTTTTGTAAAGACTTAGAGGGTCTAATTGTCAAGCTTAATCCGACTATTGAGCAATGTTGGAAGCTTCATCATCAGTTGGCCAGAAAGCTGACTGTTACATCAGCAGAGTGTTTTGTATATTTGAGATGCTTATCTTCTATTGCACAAAAACGTAATATCACTGAAGATGAAAATGGGAATACGTTCCCATTTAAGTCTGTTGATCAATTTTTGGTACATTGGAGGGTTGGTCTGGAAGGATTAGCTGAAATCATAATGATGCAACAAGAAAAACACTGCTGGCAAGTTGGCTCTACTATGATTGATTGTATACTTGGAGTGCCAGTCCTCTTTTGCTTGGACAGTGTCATTTCTACTGTTTGTTCTGCAATCAAAAGCTTCGCTTGCCGTGCACCTAAAATTGATTGGCGTTTGCGAACTGATAAATGGCTGTCA
This sequence comes from Pelargonium australe, assembly GCA_036897465.1. NCBI lineage: Eukaryota > Viridiplantae > Streptophyta > Magnoliopsida > Geraniales > Geraniaceae > Pelargonium > Pelargonium australe. The sequence continues at coordinate 4,573 of JAYMTH010001193.1, read as the reverse complement.
ATTTTACTCACAAGAGGCGTTCACAGCCTTAATGATAGTGAAGTTCCTCTTGCTGATCTTTTCTGTATGATGCTTGGTCATCCCGAACCAGAGCAACGCTTTATAGCTCTCAAGCACTTAGGAAAAATTGTAGGCCAAGACACAAATGGAGGAACTGCAATGCAATCTTCTACATTTTGCAATAAGTTACTTTCATCTGGCTTAGTTGTTTCTGTTCCTGAGAACATTCTGCTTCATTTGGTTTCAAAGACATGGGATATGGTGGTTGTGCTGGCATCATCTGATGCACTATTACCTTTGAGGACTCATGCTATGACACTAATTGTAGATTATATCCCATTCGCCAATCGGCACCATTTACAATCTTTTCTTGCGGCTGCTGATAGTATTCTTCATGGGTTGAGGGAACTTCCTAATCCTACATGTGAGGGACCATTAATACAACTTTCACTAGCTCTTATTGCTGGTGCCTGCCTCTACTCTCCAGCTGAAGATCTATCTTTGATTCCTCAACAAGTTTGGGGAAATATTGAAACAATAGCGTCTTCAAAAACTGGTATGGTCCCGTGTCACTTATTTGTACACCATATAAAATTCTTGAAAATTTTCAAGTATGCACCTCAATCTTTGTTTTATTTTCTTTTCCAAAAGGCAGGGTTGGGGATTTGGAGAAAAGGGCATGCCAAGCCCTATGTAGACTGAAAAGCGAGGGGGATGAAGCTAAAGAGGTATGATGTAGTAGGACTAGAAGGTTTAATATGTATTGTGGCTACATAACAACAGACCAAAGTCTTTTTTCAAAGTAATAAAAGAAGATCGATATCATTTCTGAAGTATTATTCTTGGAACTGGGTCACTGTTTATTAGAAAAAAAATACCAAATTTTATATTTTCAATGTAATTATTAACTGAACCACATTCTTACATGCAAGGTCCTGAGAGAAGCTCTGTCTTCAAATGTTTCCAAACAACTTGACCCGGAGTTTGGGAGTACCCGTGAATCTATTCTCCAGGTAATGAGACATTATAAAAGTCATATAGTGCAAATCATCTGTTTATTGTATTTGCAATGGGTATTAATGATTCAAGATGTTTCTTGAGCCTTGTTTGAGTATTATGTTGTGCTTTTCTCACATCTACCAATTTAAGGTTCATTTTCTTCCTTTTCTTTTTAAAGGAAAATTCTTCAGAATAGAGTGTTGTAGATTTCTAGGAATTATTTTCCTTCGAGATATTCTTCGCAGAATATTTAAAGTCAGATTGATCAACATGAAATATTTTATACTCTGTTTATCTTCAAAATCTCATTGATAGTAGTATTCTCTACTGACCGCTTGTAACTGTCCTTTGTTGTGTTGTGGGTATATTTCCAAACCTGTGTACAGTTGTTTGTTTGACAGGCTAAGTCTAGGTTTAGTTATGCAGTTCAAAGGGTCCATTTCTTGTAACCGTCCACTTTTGCTTGGAAAATAACTTTTTCCAAGGGTTTTATCATGTTGACTTTTCAGAGAATTTATGATCTAGATAACTGCCACAGATAATTCCATCTAGACCTAATTGACTTATTGATCTGCAAGGCTCCGTCAAGTTTTGAAATCAACGCTTCTCTAGTTTTATGGCTCTTTAGCTATGGCATCAATATCTTTCACATTATTCTTGAATTCATGACAAGTATTCTTATTTCTGTTTAAAATGTTTTCCTTATATTTATAAATATATTGGTACCAGGTCATTGCCAATCTAACTTCTGCTCAGTCATACTTGGATGTATTCTCAGATAAAATAGACCGAGAGGATTTGGTAAGCTTGGGAGATAATTCCCCAGTCATTGTTGCTTCCAACCTCTTAGACATCATTATATTATCCAGATTTTTTGTAGGAACTTGAGGAAGCTGAAATCGAACTGGATATTCTTCAGAAGAATTGTGATATACATAAACTATCCAATGATTCTAATGAAGGGCAACACATTCCTCACCTAGCCAGTAATGGTTTGGCCTATATTTTTTTGTTATCATTTACTGTAACTTTTTTTTTTTCTTTTTTCTTTTTTTCTTTTCTTTTCATGTCTTCTTATTGTGCAACTTCATTCTCTCCAGCATCTGTTAAGGAAAATGACCGCCTTCAGCAAATCAAGGATCACATTCTTTCTCTGTACGTAATGTCTTTAATACTCTGTTTCTTATTAAGATACATTTATTGTGTGCATTAATATTTTCAGTAAGTGATGTTAGGATATGGGTAATATATGGTGATATAGTAGGCTCGTTGGAGTTCTTTGCTCTCAACAATTAGGCTTTTAAGTATCCGGTGTTTTATCATGCATTGAAGACGTCCTGCAGTTTCACAGGCATTAGAACTTTGGCACCCAAAATTCGACCCACATTTTGTGAGTTCAGGTCTCACAAAATAGTCCCTATAAACATTCGGGCCGGAATTGCCATGAAAGATGTGTGTGTTGGGTCAGGCAACCTGCACCTCTTGTGGACCAGGTTCGGGTTAGGTCTTTTCAACCTAACTCCAAAAAAACCCGACCTGACCCGAAATCCAAATTGTCAGCTCGGGTGAAGATGATAATTTTTTAGTTACATGATAATTCTATTTCTTTCTTTTTTCTTCCTTGTTTTGGTAATAAATTATTAAAATGGTCTCTTGTTGTCATCAGGGAGAAGTCTAAACTTCAAGAAGACATAGTAGCCCGCAGGCAAAAGAAACTCCTCATAAGACGTGATCGCCAGAGATATCTAGAAGAGGCAGCTTTGCAGGAAGCAGAACTTTTGCAAGAACTCGATAGGTTGTACTCTATCTTAAACTTGTACAGGTAGTCTCATAACTAGCACTGACTGTCCAATGTATCAGGGAAAGGGCTGCTGAAGTAGAAAAGGAAATTGAGAGACAGCGGTTGCTGGAACACGAGCGTGCAAAAACCAGGGAGTTGCGTCACAATCTTGATATCGAGAAGGAGAGGCAAACACAGGTAAGAGCTTTTCCCTATGTTTTTCCCTACTAACAGTAACTGACCTAACGGGAACCAAACCTGCAAAGAGGTGTTGGTTTCAGGTTTGTAATAGAAAATGTGGGGCTGAGTGTGGTTTGCTAAACCCGATCAGCATATCTTTCATTGCAAACCCGACCCAACCCAAAAATTAACTATGTATATTCTGTGTGACCCAAACCCGCAGAAAATGCGGGTTGGATTTTGGGTGCCCACGTGGTCTTCTTAAAAAGTGTGCTCATCTATGCAGAGAGAACTTCAGCGCGAACTGGAGCAGGCTGAATCGGGACTTAGACTGTCACGGCGGGACTTCTCATCCTCCGGTCATAGCGGGTACGAATTTCACTTAATTTCAGTAGGCCAATAATTCATATATAGACACATGATTTGTGCATTATATACATGACATGAGTCCACATTTGCTGATATGCATCGATTTCCAGTCGGCCTAGGGAGAGGTACCGTGAAAGGGACAACCCAAGGTCGGGGAACGAAGTAAGTACAAGAGCAAGTGGGGTCAATCTGCAACCCGAATCCATCAACACTAGCTCATCTCTCACAGGCCCCATGCCAACTGTCGTTCTGTCCGGTTCCCGCCCATTTCCCGGACAACTCCCAACTATTCTGCAGTCACGTGACCGTGCCGACGAATGCGGAAGCAGCTACGAAGAAAATTTTGATGGCAGCAAGGACTCAGGCGACACGGGTAGCGTTGGGGATCCTGACCTGATGTCCGCGTTTGACGGGCAGTCTGGTGGGTTCGGGTCGGGTTCTCAGAGGCACGGGTCCAGAGGTAGCAAGTCGAAACAGGTAATGGAGCGTCGGGAACGCGGACGAGAGGGGAAGTGGGAGAGAAAACACTGATGGCATGGTTTGGGTGACTCTGAAACTTATCTGCATAAGCCATAGAAAATGCATAAAATTGTCATTTGTATTGTAGCCTGAGGTATGTAGTGTAATATCAGGGAAAGAAGTTATAAGATTGTTGTATTTACAGTTGTGCCATCACTAGCAAATTTTGCATCTTTTGAAAATTTTTAAGCAATTGATACATGTACGAAGTGCATATGGTGCCATTAGATTTAGAAGAAGCTAAAGTGTTTTGTTTTGTTGTGTTTGTTATATGGATTGGTATCGAATTGACCTTTGAACTAACACGATCGAATTGATGACATATTTGGTACTCAAAGTTAAAGTTACAAATAATGAAATACTCCGTACCAAGTATCTTTTGTTCTACCAAATATGATAATTAAAAGTTTAAGAGAATATGCAAAAGTTAAAAATATATTTCCTAGGAATGTGGTCGACTATACAATTTTGTTTTAAAATGATTTTATGTGTGAATTTAGTAAATTTAAATGTATAGTCACGTCACAGTCTTATTTGACTCAATCATTTTGAATTAATTAGTTCTAAACAAAATATAGAATGAGGACCAAACTGAAATAAGATAAATAATTCTAAGGACCAAATTACAAGAAAATTCAAATTAAGCACCCATTCGAAACAAATACAAAATTTATCATTTTTCGAAAAAAAAAAAAAAAAAAAAACTTTACGTGTAGTGGTAGTGTT
>JAYMTH010001192.1:0-15886 GCA_036897465.1 Pelargonium australe | reverse complement strand
ATCAAGACAGCGAACAACAGCCAACTCGGTTCTATGCTTCCTTTCGAGCTCTGCCTTTTCTTCCTCGTGGATTCTGTATATCTCATTTACTTCTTCATGTTCCTTCTGGGTAAGTTTGGACAACTGATTTTCGAATTTTTTCTGCAATTCTTTTATACTTCTGGAGATATCTCTTTCTACCAATTTGTTTATACTTGGTGACAGGTCAACAATATCTGCTTGCTCCTGGTTTGAAGAGTTTGAACTGGCAGATGTAACATCTTTAGATGATAAGGAAGAATTTGGAGAGTTGGCAATCTTAAGATATCCAGTACGATATAAAAACATATGCTTCAAGCAGCACAATTTCGAATAGAAACAATCTGCTTCTTCTAGAGTGCAGCAAAAATTTAGATGTTGCTTTGCGAGTACAAGTGATTGTTTGTGATCAATCTTTTCTTTCAGAAGAGAAGCAGCACTCCAACACTGAAAATTTGCACATAACATTGATATACATACTATGAGAAGAGCAACCAAAATAAGGCATATGGTAATTCATTATTCTAGGTATAATGCACATGGTAATTAATTATAGTGGATTTAAGTCATTAAAAAGTGTAACATACACGTGATGACAAGTCAACAGCAATGTAATGCAGTCATTTCAAGCTTTTATAAACTCACTTGTTATACCAGAATAAAGTTAATGACCTAGTTTCTTTCACACACACACACACACACACACAAGTTAATGGCCTGATTTTTAACAGCAAAGGTTTTGACCTTCATAAAAACAGGTTCTGCAAGTTAGAAAAATGCAACTGAACGTAGAGATTCAAATAGTGGTGTGAAATTTCAATAATAGGCTACATATAATGGCTTGGGCATCCACTACTAAAAGGTCAAACTTATTTGTATGATTTCACTTTCACTATTATATGTAGCCACTTAACTTCATATTCTTCCATTGTGGGACACTTTATCACCCACTTCAACAAGTAGTTTCAATCTAATCCCTGGGTATTATAGGCTTATAGCCCCAAAAAATATATACTTGAAAGAAGCAAAATTTATTTGCAGGAATTTCATGATTTCTGGTTTCCTATATAAGATGGAACTCTCAATCAAATCAAGTCAGAAGCCTCCACTTTTCCTTCGCGGTAAGAAAATACACAAAATAAAAATAAAATAAAAACTCAAAAATCTCGTTGAAATCATTTTTTTTATATTTATAAAAGCAAAATTGTCTAATATTTTTCTATTCATTTGGGAATCAAGAGGTACATCCAATAAACAGATAATAATTCCATAGCACATATAAAAACAATATTCTTACCAGAGATATCTGAAAAGCATGTAAACTGGTTGCTGGTTCCCTACTGATACGATGATTATTCATTACATATCCAAAGAGCTTATCAACCATATCCTTGATATCCTCCTGCATATATGTCAATGCATCAAAATATCGTCAGAGAATAACTGCTACATATACTGACAAAATTACCATGCTCAATGAAATCCACAATGACATGTTGAATGTAATTGGTAATTCATGCATAACTAACTTTCTAAAAAGGAAAGATTACACTCATTTTGGGACGGAGAGAGTATAAAAAAATAACAAAGTAAAATTCTTAGTAGGGAAGTGATATTCATACTGAGAGTTTTAAGGTTTCACAAAGTTTGGATAAGTCTGGCTTCAAATGAAGATAAAGACTCTTCTGATCTTCGCGCAATTTTCTTCCTCTCTCACATTCAACTGTGTGTGTATGGGAAGTTGGAGATAAAGATTCATACATGTCATTCACTGAAGTTCTAGAACCTCCTGCAGACGCAAGAGATGTTTTCAGATTGCTAATTATTTTACCAAGAAATATCTTGTCGAGAAATAATGATATACAGAGAAAATTTTAGCTCTTCAGCACATTATCAACAATTTACCTTCATTGCTTCCAGCAGCTAATTTTCCTTCATCTCGTCCCGAATTAAGAGTGGGTGGATCAGTGCAATTGCTGACCATCTTTTTGTGTCTCTTCGCAACTCCTTCATTTCCAACTTCAAGTTTATCCGGGAACTCATTGAAACATTGAACCCTTTTCCTGTTCCTTTGTGATGAAGGCTTACTTGACTGATATTTCCACTGAGGATGCTTACCCTCCAGAAGTTTTTTCCAGAAAACCTGCGGCAGCTCTTCATCAGTCAACTGATTTTCATGCTCTTGAAGCAACGGAAAATTCCCACAGTAAGTTGATCCATACTGTTTTACTTTCAAGATGAACTTGCTTGAACTATTTTCTATGTCACATTGAGAAAGTATGGTTAGAAACTCCTGGACTACATTTCTGAATAGAGAGTCCTCGGTCATGGTACCAGCACTGGATACTGCAGTCTTACAACCATGAAATTTGTCCAACTTACTGAAAAGATATGACGCCCCCCACATTAGCAGCTTGTGGCTAGTAGCACAGTTCTGTACATTACTATCCCAATTTTCAAGCAGTAAAACTTTTTCTTCCACAGTGCAAGATGAATATAAACGGAATACTTTCATCTGCTTAGACTGTGACTCAATTGTTATCTTTTGCAGAGCTCTTATATCATTTACAGGGTTCCAGTCACTACCAAATATGATGACAGTATCAACTGATGACAGTTTGATGCTGGGAAGGCAAGCACGGGTTTCTAATAAAAATATGAATCTCCCACACTCCTTGTTGTTGAACTTGTTCAAAGCAGCTTGCTTTCCCTTTGCAGAGGCAGCCGGCCCATCAACACGCTCGTATGAATCACTACCAAACCTTTGTCGCATCAAGTCATCCAGTATATCTCCTATACACATAGATTCTTTACCGAAACCGCCGATTGACTGTCAATCATATAACATAGATGTGATAATAAGGACACTTGCATTCAAACTCAGAATAACTAATATTGTAATAAAAACATGTAAGTAAACAAGCAACAATATTTATAGGGCAACATGAAAAATGAGAACTGTACAATTATATTGAAGCAGAATTACTTCATTTTTTATACTCTAATGTGACAGCATCTGTTAACATTAGAATTGTGCAAAACATTAGATTGTGCTTGACAGAGAAATGTCTTCTCAAGAAATCACATCCTCTACTTTTTTGGGGGAGAAGCAAAACGATCACAGGCAAGTAGATATAAAACACAATGAAATCATAGTTTAGACATATAACACTAAAATAGCCTGCAATGCAGCGCTTTAAAATTAGAAAATGCTGCACAAATAAAAGAAGAATCAAACTCAGCAGAACATGCACCTGATATAATATAAGTACTCTTAAACCTTGATTCTTTATCACCATAAGCATAGACTCTAGTAACTGTAGCTTGCCAGTAGCTTTTATTCCAAAATCCAAAACCAGACCTTCAGTCAATGATACTTGTTGCAGAGAAGGATCCAAAATATAGGGATGATCACAGCACTGTAAAGGAAATAGATGTAAGCGTCTTTCAATTAATAGACTATAAAATAATAGTTTCCCTATCTCATACATCATTGTTTAATCCAAAGATCTTTCATATGCAGCAAGTCCTGAAGTTCTATCTTAAATAATCTAATACAGGAGAAAGTTTTACAGGCTAAACAACTTGTACTTTTTGTAGATTCTGATAAAACTAAAGAATCAAACTATATTTTGTAACTGAATAAAACCAAATTTCAAATCTCCCCAAGAATCACAAAGTTATTAAGGTGACATCTGCATCTGATTTTGTATACAATGATAAACTACAAATATGAGTAATTTAGCCTGAACTTTTTGTACGTGAATAGACGGGAATGTACATCACAGAATTCATTTTTCCTTGAAGACTTGTCCCTTTAAGATAGAAAGTAATCCCGACACTAGTAAAATTTCTCAATGTTTCATATTATCTGCTATTTATTTATTTTCCAGATAAAAGTGTTATTAACATATCTTACAATGCACGATGACAACCAATAAAATGCATCCTGGTTCAACAAGCATTCCCATGACAAAATAAACATATCTAACTCAAATGTTGAAAAAACAATTGATGGCATATAGAAGATCTTCCAATCCATGTCTATCTCTCACTCACTGAGGGCACACTAACAGAAGGCTACAGTAAGAGGATAATAAACTTGAAGTTTTGAACTGACAGCATCTGAATCTCATTAAATTATGCAAGAGAAAAAGAAAATTCAATCAAACTTACCTTCCGTGTAGATATAAGAATATCACGGAGGGACCCAACAGAGTCATTCTTTAAAGGTGACCACAGGCACATAGAATTTGACAGCAGAGTTGCACAATACTGCTCAAGCTGCATATTTGATAACTGAACGGGAACCCAATATTCTACAAACCTAGAAAATTCAGACTTGTCTTCATTTACAATATACCTGGATAACTTTTCCTTCAATTTACTATAACTATCAATGGAACTAATTCTTAAACCATCAGTATAGCACAAATCAGTGGAAGAATCAAGCAAAGACAGCAGCTTCAGGTACTCTGCTGCATTATCCTGAGAAGAACCCAATATCATAGCATCAGCCAATCAGTAAAATACAATCAAGGGATAATTACCTATTAGTGTCTTAAAATACATAACTACACTATGTTACATTGCATGACACTTAAATACCATATGTTAAATAAAAAAAATCAAACCATAATCATGTTGCCATCAACAAATTACATGAGATAGAAGGAAAAAGACGCCATAGCTAGACATTCGAGCACCATGTTATTATTTTTTTCCTACTTAAAAAAAACAAATTATTAAATCAGTTTGAAAATGTCCACATTTGTTTATATATTCCTTTCGATTTAAAAAAAAAAAAAAAAAAAAAAAAAAACACTTCACATGTAATCACGCACCTTTAAAAAAAGTTTCATAAAATATTTTATATTAATTTGGCAAATCATACATCCCAACATGATGTTACAAATTTTCTAATTATTTTCCTCTTTTTCATCAAAAATTTGCATTTGACGGCACGAGTTACAAAATTTAAAGTTAAACAAAGAGTAAAATTGTCTGTTCACAAGACTTCTGAATAGCGTAATTGTTTGGTCCAATGAAGCATAACATGGAGTAGCTATGCGATTTGCAACAAAAAAAAATAGTAGTCATCTGTAATTAGCCGTATAATCAATCATGAAGAGTAAAAAGAAGACAAACCGTTAGTTGACCGCATATAAGAAGAAGCCTCATATGGGTGGTTAGCATCTTAATTTGTTCACAATGCGTGTAAATTTCGGAGTGTTGGCAATCATCAATTATTATTCCTTCCCATACATTGCAGTCTAGAACTTCCAGATCCTGCAGAACAACATGAATGAAATAGAGTTTACAATGATATGGAAAACATTAATACATAAAAATACCAAAATAAATATAAGTGTTCTTCAAAGAAGTTTTATAATTTTCCAGTTCAGTCGAATCAAAACCTTTGTATGGTGAAATCATCAAAACCGTACAACTTTAAAGAAAAATTGTGTTTACTATCAAAGTGACAAGGATTATTAATCACAAAAACAAAGAGTTACATAAGGTTCAAATTTACCAATTAGACAATTCATTCCCAATGCAGTCCAAAAGAAAAATTACAATGCCAAGTTTGTCTTTGGAGCTGTAATGACATACCTCAACAATAATTTCTATCGAGGATATCAGTACTTGAAACATTATGCATCCACCTTCCTCAAAAAACTCCAACGACCTAATACTTTTCCTCACATCTTTGTTCCCCTCGTAAACAACAATATTCACAGATGGTACCAGGCGCGAGAATTCAGATTCCCAAGAATAAAGTGCATCAGAAGATGCGATAATCAGAAATGGTCGAGAGACATCCGATTGCAAAGAATCAATAAACATGATCACCTTCAATATTCGCTCCTGCAAGTATACATTGGCAACAGCAATGATATAAAAGTAGCACATGAAATGTAGGAAAATAGAGCAAGATACCAGTCGACAAATATGTCTCCAAGTAGTGAATCAAAGCATATCAAGCATCACGCAAAACAAATAATACAGGTACCAGAAGCCTAATAAATCAAATCGTGGTTCGGGAAAGTTTATGGACTAGGGTCAAAATAAGCTAGTTCTATAGCTTTTAAGGAACTGCTACTGGTTAAAAGATGTCCAGTATATTGTCTGAGTGAAGAATAATAAATAAGCAATGCAGCTCATTTTACAAGGATAAAACACCCCTGAACACACAGCTACATAAATAGACTGGGCTATATTTGTGGTTACATATAAAGTAAACAACAAAAGAAAATTTGTTTAGTAATTGTTGCCATGAGGAATAGAAATGAAAAGATAGTTTTGGCTGACATCACTTAGTTCACAAGAAACCTAAGAACAGAAAGGGTAATTGCATTTAAATGTATGTGAAGAGACGAGAGTGGCCAAAATAATAGTAGAGAAGAACAGGAAATAGATATAATTACCAGAAATAGCATACAGGAAAATGGTTCTGAAGGGGATAGAAAGATGGATTAATAGAACACAGGTCGAAAACTTTAAGACTGTCATCAATATTTATGGTGTGGTGGACATATGATAGTCAACATAAGAGAAAGCCAAATACAAGCTTTTAAGAAAAGGAGTACAACCAACAAGTGGCATAAGCTCCAGTATAAATATTATCTCAAATTCTCAATATAGAGTCTATATTATGGACCTACCTAACAGCTGAATCCGCTTGAGACAGTTAGCCATGTTTTGTATTAAATATAATTATAGGTTTGTTATACACAATAAGTACACATCAGTCCATTCATTTCAGAAGAAGATAATTCTAATGACTTGAATAACCTTAAACGTCTGAATGTAAACTTCAGGTAACAATTCGTACCAAATATTATCACCAAGAGAACATTAACACAATTTCATCAACAGGAGAACCATGACTTTTCATATTAAAAAAGAAAACAACATAACCGATACATAGGAGCATATAAGGCATAGGTCAATCATAAAAATGTAATCAACTCCAGGTATGGGCAAAGATACAAAAGTTAAGAGAAGCATGACGAAAGCAAAAATAATCAGCCCACAAAAAAGAAAAATTTACAGTATTCAAACCAAAAAGAGACGAGACTTTTCAGTGCAAGAAAATTATTGAAACTTGTACATATGACAATTTGGCAAGTCTTTCGAAATAACATCCCATATAGTAAACTTATGCAAGTTCATAATTTAATTACACATTTCAATATTGTGACACAATGCCGTTCATCACAAGAATAAGAAAAACAGAACTAAACAAGTTGTTAAAGGCAGCAGCAATTCATAAAAGGCCAGGTATACAATAAAATGAAAGAATCATTTCAAGCATACCGCATCATCAATAATAACAGCATTCTGGCCCTTGTGCAGAAACATGCGAAGCTTGTTAACGATGTCATGATTATCACTATCCAATATCTGCAAGTTGATTATCATAGAACAAGGTCATCCAAGGGGGGAAGGAAAAAGAATATACACTACTAAGGATCATTGTTGCAACAGCACATAACTGGAAAGCATGAAATCATTTAAATCCAGCAGATGAATGAACAACCTGAACCATATTAATTAATATATTTCAAATCACTAGGAAGATATGAAACGAAAGCAGGCCTCTAACTATTTACCGGCAACTTAAAATGCAGTAAATCAGACAGCTCCTGATACCACATTAATAGACAAGACGATACATAACATGCTTCAGAGACATTTCAAATTACGTTAGTCAATCTGGGCAAGTCCTAATTTCTCAGTATAACAATTTCAAAACAGCCACTGAAACATGTCAAGTATCTATAACCTATGTTGCACTGATACCGACACGCAACACGATTTGAGACATGATTCGGGCAAGTGATTAGCCATTTCCAAAAAAAAAATAATAATAAATAACTACAGCACGACATGTTACTCGACGCATTTATTTATGTATTAAAAATAGTATTGTAAGTATTTTACCTTATGTGTATTTGTAATTTTTCATTTAGCATAAACCAAAAAAAATATCAAGACAATTTTATAAATGAGCTTACGAGCCTTTAACTAAGAAAAGACTTCAAAAATTAACTATACACCCCATTCTTATAACTGAACACAATAATTATCAGCCCACTAACTGCATCACAGCCCACACCTGTATCCCATGTCTATGACCCAAATACTAATTACTAACCCATGTTCAAATCACAAGAAAAAGATTAAGAAACACGGGAAGAAGAAGAAGCAGCGGAGAAAAGGTTCCACTAACCTAAACTGTGATTCCGAAAATGGTGAAGAGGGCAAAAGTAGGCGAAGTTAACATGTCGGAATTTTTTATTTCTTTAATTTTTAAATCACGGTTTGCATGTCGGACACTCAGTTTGGGGAGATTGTTGGTGCTTCATAATCTAATTATCGCACTGAACAAATCTAAATAAATGAATGTTTGGTAGGGAGGAAAAAAAACACTTATTGTATTCAACTAAGTCTAGTGGCACCTGATTATAAAATAATAATAAAAAATAAAAAAAAAAAAGTCTAGTGGCACCTTATCTGCTCTGGAAAGGAAAGAAGCTTTGTTTGCCTTCGCGTGTCGATGTTCATACTCTGATATAAGCCTCTTACCTTCAGGCGAATTCAAAAATGGAGCATTCCCCAATTCCCATGTAGCATCCTCATAACCAAGACCACGCCATTTAACAAGCCACTCATTATAGCAATCTAGAGTATCACCAGTACTTCCACTATCACCCTCACTACGCTGCTTCGAAGACATCAACAATCTTTTCTGTAGCAAGCGTTGTGGCACCATCCACTCCTGCTTCCAGTTTGAAACCTGAAGACAACACCCTTCTTAGTTCTTAGCTCTACTCTATGGTACAAAGGAATCAATTATCCAACTGATTTCTGCTTCTCATTGTTCATTAAATGACCAAACAAATGAAACAAGAAGTTTCTGCCAGAACTATTACCATATTTTCACGGTTAAATTTTGCAACAAGCTGGGGAGCTTCAATTAGCAGCTTACTTTCAAGTACCCAACGATTGTGAGCATGGGAAAGACCTTTGTACTTAACAAAAAATTGTTTCCGCTTCCGTGATACTGAAACCAGAATACCTTAATAAGTATACAACACAGTGACGAGACCCAATCAAAAGCTTAACTAAACTAAGGAGTAAAAGAAGCAACAAAAAAACCCTTAACCAGCCAGCATACAAAAGAATGAAGTAACAGTGTATTTTTTCCCCATACCCCCAGCTTCTGATACCTCCAGTTCTTTACAGTCCCAAATTGACTCTACTTCCGACACTGAATGTGGACCATATTTTATCCTCTTCTCAGAACAACGAAGGCAATGCCATATTCCAAGAGGAACATCCTCCAAGGGAGGGTCTAAGCATGAGAAATGGTAACTTTGATTGCATCCTCGTCCTTCACAGCACCTGAATCATCAAACAGAAAAAAAAATAATAAAAATGAAACATATCTAAAGATGCCAGGCAGTATTCTAATTCTTACACAGATTTAAGCCCGATGGTATGATACGTCCAAATATAAAGTTACAACTATATATCGTAACCCTCTCATGTTGCTTAATATCCAATCCCATAAATGATACCTTGGCACTATCACTTGTCATTTTTCTCTTCATCAATTGATACACATTAAAAAAACAGATGAAGAAATGAAATACAGTGCAGGAAAAGATAATCTGAAAATGAACTTGTATGACAAAAAATCCAGAGCTCTTTAAGTGATAATTAGCAGGACTGGCCTTTTGTAGATTCAGCAATTACTAAAAGATGATTGCAGTAATAAATCACCGATGAGGAAAGAAATACCCACAAAAGCTTTCCACCAAGATTGCACACCAGACATATTTTGTGATCACCATCGACTTGAAGATCAACAGGAGGTTGTGTGTCACTGTCATGTATTTGAACCACTGCAGAGGTAATCCCAGCTTTAAGTCTCCCTCTATCCTAATACAATTCATCGTAAAAATGGATGATATTCATAACAAGCAAGATTAATCAGATAGGATAAATGTAATGAAACTGCATACGGATTCTGAATTATACTGATATGACAGCAAAACCTATTCACTTAGCATGCATAAGTTTTGGCAGGAACAAAGGCAGTATATGAAGAAAAAAAAAAAAAAAAAAACTAGTACAATTCAAGCCAAAGAAGAAACACGCTCTCATATACTGAATACATACACAGTCAAATGTGATATCCATTAAGACCGAAATTTGCAATCTTTGATACTAATGTATCTCGGACTAAGAATTAAGGACATTAATCATGTAATCCTGTAAGATATATTTCTGAGTTCTGAGAACAACAATCAACTTCCCAACTTACAAAACCGACAACCCACCTCAACTAAGAAGCTTCAAGGGACCGCACACTAGAGCCACATGAAATGAAGCAACCACAAACTAAAAATGAGGGAGAAACACTACTCTTCATTTACCAGAATTTTAAATCTTTCTCAGTTGTAGTTTCCTCTTAGCAAGACGGTTTGCAATAATTTTTTCCGAGAAGAAGAGTAAACTATTAAGATAGATGGAAGGCGGACTAGGTGCCCTCATAAATAGAAACACACAGAAATTTGGGTCCTTATCGGGTTTGGAGCAAATTGCCATCCCTGCTCTCTCTTGATGATTCTTGTTTGATCTACTTTATTGATTGAACTTAACAATATATTAATGAGCTATAATAGTCCTATTCCTACTTGATAAACACTAATAAGTTTGAATCTTTTTCTAATATAATTCTAACAATATCTGTAGTTTGTTCTAATCTAATCCTAATCAAATTTGAATTACATCTTCAACAATCTTCATGTGAAAATGTAATAAAAATAAAAAGGGAATTAAAAACTATGGGTAATGAATGACACACCAACTGGTCACCAGCAAAAGTGATGCACAGATCAGAAAGAAGTGCCACAATAATGTAAAGACAAAAAAGATGAATACATTTCCTAATCTGGTTGGGTACTTGGGTTTAATTTTTGAACTACAAAACTAGAACCAAAAATAGACATTTTAAAGTGAAACTAACAAACAATAATGAAGATATAAACAGAAACACAGAAAAAGAAATAAGCACAGAAAACAAACAAACCTGTTCATTAGCTGCCTTGGACAACTTATGATTTACTTTTATTTTGCAAGAGCAAAGCTCCTGCTTCTCTGACATACAATCTACCCTGCAGAATGCATATACGTTATTCACATTGGCTAGACAAGAAAAGAGAAGGCCAAAAATCAAAATGTTGAGCAGCATTTGCCTCAAGAGAGAAATTGGAAAACCATTATTGAGTTTGCTATGCAGTGCACTGAAAAAATTAACCAACAAAAAACATTGGTTGCACCAATAGTAAACCCTTATTAATCTATGCCAAACGAATTCCTGTTTGTTCTGTACTAAGAAACATATTGAGCCATATAACCATAAATTAGCATAATATACATGACCTTCACCATGAACTACATCAATAATCATAGACATGGTTTTCATGTAACCTTTCACAAGTGCATTTGTCAATTGTGTACGGAACACTAACAAAAGAAAAGACTCATTTAAGCTGAACGAAGGGAAGACCATGTTTTGTCTGTGCAAAGGAACTGCAGAATTCCACTTATATCAATTCCTAAAATCGTCGAAGAGATACTAGAGTTGCAAGCAGATAAATCAAAAGATTATAATATCAGCTGTGATTAATGAGGACCATCTCTATACACAGGTGCCATGAGATAAGATTATTGTTCGTGACAACATGAGGACCATCTCTATACACAGGAGTTGCAAGCAGATAAATCAAAAGTTTATAATATCAGCTGTGATTAATGAGGACCATCTCTGTACACAGGAATCATTAGATAACATTATTGTTCATGACAACAGGAGGACCATCTCTATACACAGGAATCATGAATGATAAACGAAATGAGCTATAAGAGACTGGAATCAGCATGTGCATATAGATCTAGAAAAAATATACTATTCATAATGGCATTTGAGATGATGCTGACAAATGGTGTTTAAAACACATCCCTCTGTGACATAGTAATAAAATATACCACATAATTAGCATCATGATGCTTAAGAATGTAAACCAGCTCGGTGTCTATTTCCCATTTTGGCATGTAATTAAAAGCATAACGCACACTGAACCATCACTTAGAGAAAAGTATTTGAATAAAACCTTTTCCTTTTCAAACATGTGTCACATTTCTCAATCCTTTTTCCCTCTGAATCCATGTCTACATCTCTTTTTCTTTTGAGAAGTGCAACTTTATGACCCGCTTCCAGACTAACATTCTCATCAGGTAGTATTCCATTTAAAGTAGACCCTACCACTTCTGTTGACCGCAAGTTTTCAATAACAGTGCAATCAACATGGCCATTATCATCACTCTTAACAATTTGCAAGCCATCTCCATTTTGAACCTCAAGAGCTTTCTCTGCATGACTAAGCTTCCGACTTGAGGAAGACATACCTGCTCTCCCAACACATTCTTCCATCAGTGCTTTCCTCTCCTCTTGGCTGCAGTCATCATTTCTGTCAACTTGATTCAAACTATTGCCCCTGCAATTTTCGTTGTCTGTCTTATCTAACCTATTCAATTCCTTACCTTGATCTGCAAAATTTTAGGATATTAAACAAATAAATGAGTACTTGTTCAGCCTATAAAAAAGAAGAAGATAGTTGTTCAGACAATTATTCAAACATTAAATTGCAAAAATTCTATTTAGACCAACAAAAGGGGGGAAATTGGCAAGAGAGGACGAAAAATTAACAAGAGAATCAGCATGAAAACCAAACTGCCATTATTAAAAACAATGAATATTCATAATGACACTCTCCTTCCATATATGGCTTGCAGTATATGCATCCCACCAGAAGAGAATGATTACCAATACAAATAAAACTACACAAAGGAACATGTTCAATGTAGGGTCTATGTATCATACAATATCAGTACTACTAATGATAAGTCAGGTACCTGCTGCATTAAATTGCTTTGATGGTTTCGTAATAAAAAGAGCCTTGTAAGCACGAGCATTCATCCTCTTTTTATTCATCTGAACAGGTTTAGTATCCTGCTTCTCACTTTCCTTAACTTCCTTAGTTTCAAGTATCAATTTTTTCACACCTTTCTCTTTTTCGTCATTAGTCTTTTTTGCGTCTAAAGAACCTGAGCTTTTTTCAGACTTTGATCCTGAAGAGCTTGAGGACAACCACATCTTACTTCTTTCAGACCTCCTCAAAGGACTTGGCATATGCTTCTCAACTATCACAGATTTCCTATTTACAGGGGGAGCTGTTGGAGTCCGCTTTTCATGCTGATCAGACTTCCAAGTACTTGAAGGGCTGGGCTCCATCGTTTTCTTTGAAGATGCCTCTCTACCTGACCTTCTAACTTCAGAGCCCACTATAATTGATGAATTAACATTTAGGTGCCTGCCTTTTGAATTGGTAATTTTGTCATCCATAATCTTGTGACTGGATCGGGAATCATTTGCCATTACTTCAGCTGTATGTGCCAAAACAATGTGGGATAAACAAAGAACATACATACTCATATTCTTTTAAATAGATTAAACATCATCAAAACATATTGCATGCTATTGAAAAAAAATACAAATCAGATTTAAGACGGGCAATGAAAGTCAGAAGCAAGATGTGAAGTCATATAAAGTAGAAAAATTGCATGCAGAGAAAAGCTCACTCCCATCATGTTGGTTCATGCGTAAATAGAGCATACAAAGGAAAGTTTATTGAGTATCTTTGTACCATTATCAATATAATAGGTCCAAAGGTATGCTTCAAAACTGGTTTCCAGAATCAACATCATGAAATTCTCTAATAGTCAGTTTAAATTTTACTATGGTAAAAGGAGCAAGCAAGATTCCACGAATAAGAGTTATGCGGATAGTAGTAATACAAAAGACCCCGCGAGTACATGATTGGAAATGGAGCAAATTTGATTTGATAACTTTAAACTGTTAAACTATTCCAAAGCTTACAGCATTAATCAACTAAGGGAACCCAATAAACAGGAAGTTACATTTCCTGAAAATTAAAAGAGTGTCCAAGGAAAATTACTTGAGAAAATCGAAGCCATTTGTACATATTTCCCTTGCCTCTTTGAAAAGACCTAGTGAAGCCCAACAACATGGCTTCTTTCCAAACTTAAAAAGGTGACAGAGAGTAATGAATGAACTTCCTTTATCAATTTTTCGTACTTTGGGAAAGGGGGGAAATTGGTAAAAGCCTAGATAGAAAACTCTAAGCAAAGGGACATACAATGTATCTTGTTTTCCTTGTTCCGGTGTGGACCAGCATACCAAAATAGCATGCAAGCTATTCAAATCACAGCAATTTCCTCTAATTCAACTTTCAAATTACCTATACGGGACAGAAGTAGCATTGTACTTGATTTGCATCCGGGATCAATTGGAGCTACATGCTCTTAGATCTAATTCCAGCTAGGGGCAACTCGCTTCTAATAAGTTTGTTGAAGGCACACCATTACCTCTTTTACTTCACAAATGTCATTCTGTTGGATCCCATTCCAGAGTATGTTACTTCAAGTAACCTCCAAAAAACACTATAATACATACAACAATGTCGCGAGAAAAAGCCCTGAAAATCAAATCCAAGTGTAGCATTGCCACGTTGATACGATCATACGAGACACAAATCGCTTCCGAAACCCTAATCGACCCTAACAACAACACTCACGTAAACCTTGATTATACCAGAAGAAATCAAACCTACGACCACAGTTCAATCAAATAAAAAATTGCCAATCGTATCATGAGATGGGAGGATTACACAAAAGGTTCTGGAGAAGAAGATAAGATAAAATCTACACACACCTATATCAAGCGTAGACCGGAAAATTTTCCCGAGAAAGTGACGGAATTGATATTGATCAGGTGCCACTCCAGGGTTTTCACAAACAAGCAATGCGTCCCGCTAAACTTTCCGAGAAAATAACAGCAGAAGCTGGAGAAAATAGAGGAATCATGCTCTTGTGATTTTTTTTTTTTTTTTTTTTTACAGACGAAAAAGGTGTGGAAAGTGCAGTTCACGGTTGACCGTATTGACCGTATTAGCCTTTTGCATTTATCCGAATTTACTTCTTTGCCCTTCAGAATCCGACCTTTGGTTATTGGCGCGAATATCGAATTGAAATGGATGAAATTATTTCGCTCTCTTTTCAAATCCCAAAGTTAGAGACTTTGATTGTTGCGCCCTAACGCCGAATTGCCCTCCTTTGTTTCTTTCTAAAATAAAATTATATGACGTCATCAAAATGAAAGAGCAACGAGATCTATTTTATTTAATTTATTGGGAAAATTACACATACCTACCACAACTTAACATGTTTTAATCTTGGATATCTTGAACTATTGAAACTAACTATTGGCTACCCTCAACTATGCTAAACATTTTTCCGTCCAAAATTTTCGTTAAAATTAACGGAATATTTCAATAAATGAGGCATGTGCCTAGCACATGATCATTTTTTTTTTGAAATACCCAAATTGCCCTTCACTATACCCTTCATCTTCACCCATAATTTGCCGGAAAAATCAATGAGTCGCCGGAATATTCAAAGTCTCGCCGGATTCTTCATGAGTCGCCGGAAAAATCAAAATCTCGCCGGAATCTTCATATTGTTGCCGGAATTATCAAAAACTCGCCGGCAACACAATAAAGTCGCCGGAATCATCACAAACTCGTCGAAATTTGAGTATTTTGTTTGGTTAATTTCACAAAATTATCACAAAATTTGACAAATTTCATATAATTATCAACAACAATACCCAAATCCAAAAAAAATAAACCAAAAAATTCTCAATTTACAAAAA
>JAYMTH010001191.1:0-15888 GCA_036897465.1 Pelargonium australe | reverse complement strand
TAAAATGCATAAAATATATTGACTTGATTTCCGATGGTGTACATTGAGGATGGGGTCGGGCCAACACCAATCCTTTTTTTTTTTTGGGTGCGTAAAATCTTGAGTTGCCAATTTAGACTCAAATTTATGTGTGGTTAGAATCGACTTTGCATTTATGCAGACTCAATTCCATCTAAAACGAACCGGCAATTTTTTTAATAGAACAACTACATATTTTGCACGCAAACCCAACTCGTGACTTGAACTTTTCAAGTTGGGTTTGGGTTCGGCCCTTTCAGCCGGGAACCTAATCGCCACCTTCAGTCAAATTTGAGACCGATTCATACCTCATATGTTTCGAGTTAGAGCTCTTCAACCCGAACTCCAATTATATAAATATTTACGGGTTTAATTAAATACTTAAATAATTACCTCAATATAAACAAGAAGTGCCTTGAATCGAATTGCATTATCACTGAGAAAGCCAATACCGGTGACGTCCCAATCTATCGGAGCTTCTTCTCCTAAATACGCTAAAATCGGAGCACTGACGTTGCCACCTCCCCAGTACTTGGAATTGATGACGTAACGCTGTCGGAAAGTGACGTAGCTCTCCGGCCTGTAGTTGAAATGATCCAGTGTTTGTCTGAAATACAATGTTTTGCGCCCACCCGTGTCGACGACGTCGTTTGATGCCGCCGACACAGGCAGCTCCTGCTCCGTACGGGCTTCGTGGACACCGAGTCTGGGGATCCTGAACGGTGTCGTTTTGGCGCCTGTTAAAAGAGTTGTTAAAGAGAAGAAGATAATTAATGGAAGCCATGGAAATGGTGGTGTGAGAGAGTTCATGATAAGAGAATAGTAGTTTTTGGTACAATAGAGAGTTGTGTATTGGAAGCACATATTTATAAACCTTAAAGTCACATAGCTTTCAACTTTTGGAAAGGTGTTGATTTTGGTATATGTTATAGTAAAATATTTTACTCTTATTATACATTAATAAAAGTTTGTTTTTTATTTTTATTTTCATGAGATCGATTTATGATCAACAAAACACATAAGAATTCATTTGAATAAATAATCTACTCGGTACAAATAATCACACATTAGATAAAATTTGAGAATGCTAGTTTGAAAGAATACATATATATATATGATAAAAATAGAAAATAGGAGACAAATGATTTCTCAAGTTGAAAAATAAAAGAGTTAAGAAATCCATACATCGGGGTATTTATAGGTACAATATAAATATTAAGGAGCGACGTGTCACCGCGTGTGTATGGGGCATAGATTTATCACTCTTATGTTGTGTATGGGACATGATGGCGTGGTAGTGAGATATTTTGATGAGGTGACAATAATGTCATCGTGCATAGCTAGGACCGAGTCACTTGTCCAATTGAGTCGAGTCTATTAGAGTTGACAATTTGAACTTCTAACTTAAATTTTTTTTTTTCAATATGATCCGACCAACTTTTAGGTTAGGTCGATCAAAATTACCGTATGAAAATTTCGAATCGGATCAAATAAGATAAAATCTTAAAATTAACAAAATCTAGTAGTTTACACAAAATCTGAATGCAATTCGAGTATTATTCCCATACTTGAGTTGGAGCACTAAGATTGAGCAAAAGATCGAGCAAAGTTGGGTCTCGAAGTAAGTAACCTTGAGACGACGACTCAAACACAAGATTTCAGTTGTGAAAGCGGCACAAAATATCGTCAAACCATTAAGTGTTTTGTGAGTAACAGGACCGGCTCTTATGGGGTGCAAAGTGGGCAATCGCACAGGCCCCCAACAAAGCGAGGGCTCTCAAAACGTCGTTTTGTACTTTTATCTGCAGTTATTAGCTGCGGTTAGAAACTGCAACAATAGTACCTGTTAACTGCGGATATAAACTGCAATAGTGTGAAAATTTGGACTTTTAGCTGCAGTTATTGTCTGCGGTTATAAACTGCAACAATATCTTTTAGCAGCAGCTATTAGCTGCAGTTATACGGGAGAAGCCTAATTTTACAGGATTAGATTCTCAAGTGCGCAGAAGATCTTTGGAGTATCATATATAATATAAACTAGGGTGGCATACACATACATATATCCGTATCGCATAAGTGTAAACACATAATTTGAGGCATTTCATGTAAATAATAAGCAGAAGTTACAAATTGACCTAATCAAACCGTAGTATAAGCTGAAAAAACTTTCAAAACTTAAAAGAGAAATGAATAACATACCACCATATTTTAACGACCTTTAGGGTTCATGATCTGAGAGAACACGGCACTTGGCGTCAACCCATCAGAGTCTTCACTTGCAAGGCTCCGGCCACCAATGCTCATGCTCATGCTCATCCCGCTGCTTCTTGAGTCTATCACGTTCCCATCAAAACCCGTGTTTGGATCCTTCTTCCCTTTGCAGTCCACATTGAATGACCCCTCCTCGTAGTTTATTTCCCCCATACTTTTCCCGCTCTCTTCAGCGCTCTCTTGTAGCTGCAGAGCAAACTCGAGGTTCCATAGAACATCGCCCATTGATGGCCTTTCGAAGCCTATTTCGGACACGCACTTCATTGCAGTCTCAGCTATTTTCTTGAAGCATTCGGGTGCAATTTTGCCCTTGAGGTAAGGGTCGGTGATTTGGTTAAGCATGCCTTTCTTGATACAATGTGATGCCCACTCTGCTAGGCTCACTTGCTCCTTGGGCAGGGTCGGGTTCAAGGCCGGCCTAGCACTGAGGACTTCAAAAAGAACGACCCCAAAAGAGTACACATCGGACTTTTCTGTCAGTTGTTGCCGCCTGAAGTACTCGGGATCTAGATACCCAAAACTACCTTTCACAACAGTGCTCACATGTGTATGATCCAACATAGGACCTGTTTTTGACAGCCCAAAATCCGAAACTTTTGCAACCCACTTCTCGTCCAAGAGAATGTTTGTTGTCTTGACATCCCGGTGAATGATAGTGTGTTTTGCGCCAGTATGGAGGTAGTGCAAACCCCGAGCAGCTCCAATGCATATCTCCAACCTTTGCTTCCACGTCAGAGGCGGCTTTTGGGTTTTGTACAGATGCTCCCTCAGCGTTCCGTGAGCCATGTAGTCATAAACTAGGATCATTTCACAATTCTCTTCACAGTACCCAATTAGTGAAACAAGATGGCGATGGCGAAGCTTGGAAAGCATCTCAATCTCCGTTTGAAACTCGTGCACGCCTTGATCGGATAGAGGGTTTCCACGCTTGATCGCAACTTTTGTCGCTCCACCATCAATCTCTCCCTTGTAAACTTTACCAAAACCTCCTACTCCGAGGAGTAAAGCCTCGTCAAAGTTGTTGGTGGCGGCTTTGATCTCAGCAAATGAGAAGTGCCGGCAAAGGTTTGCGGGGAGGGAGGAGGTGTAGCTTCCAGTCGTGGTAGTCTTACCAGAACTTGCCGAGTGTGAATTTCCATACAGAGATAGCGGAAGCCACCCAGAGGGCCCATCACTAGCATTTGAATCCTTCGCGTTTTGGCGGCCACGATAAGCAGCAAAAACAAAGAAACCAACAACTGTGGCCAAAACAACTCCACCACAAACACCACCAGCAATAATCACTTTCAGAATCTTTGAATCACCATGACCAGATCGCGCTTGAGCCAACAATGGGTCAATCAGTTCCTGCTCGGGAGCAGGAATTGGATTTGGCCCAGCAAGATTACCCGTGGTATCATTCATCTTGAAAATCTCAACCCCGTTCAAGATTGAATCCAAATAGTTAGGCTTTGAATGATCGTTCGGATGCAGCGCAAGCCACAGATCCACCTGTGGGCTCCCACCTGGAATAAAAACCACGAAATCCTTATGCACCGGAACCCCATTGCGCTCATCAGTCTCCAAAAGAATATCAAATTCTTCAAGAGCAGTCTCGTTATTGATGAAGACATTAAACACCCTCTGATTAACTCTCGTGATGTTTTCAGCAACCTCGCAGAAGTGAAGCCTGACAAGATACGAAAACCCCGAATCCACAGCAAAAATCCAAGTCAAGTTATAATTCATACTGATGTGAGCATTCGGCCCCATTGACCTTGCAGTCTCGTAAATATCCTTTGGAGCAATATACGTGGGCATGTTATCAGGATACTCGATTTTCATCTTCGGACTAGCAGTTTCCGGGACCCCAATTGCAGCTCCATATATGTAAGCTGTATCATCAACCCAAGACCTGAGCAAACCCGTATCCCCCGAAGGCGAGATATAGTTCCCCCCCACATTTAACCTATAGGCATTCTCGAGAGCCGTAGCGTTACCAACATCAACCCCAATACTATGACCCACAATCATCAAAGTTCCATCAGTTGAGCTGTAAATATCGGGCATTGACAAAATCTCGATCCCATTAACAAAGGCATAAGCTTTCGAGTACCTCGAAGACGGGCTGAAGGTAACATTCAAGGTCTCTCCCTCCACATTGACCGAATACTCCTTCACAACAAAAGCATAATTCAGAGCTTGTGTGGTCTGATAAGCACTGAAGTTCTTGAGCATTGTGTATGGCCCGATCTCGACGGAGAAGATAGCATCCGAAGCGTTTCTCGATCCATACGAGGCGGGATAGAAGTAGAGACGCACGAATTTACGGCCCGGGGCAACGGGGAAGCTATAGGTGAACTCAGAATCCAAAACCCTAGCAGACATGAAAGGAACTGAAGGGACTGAAGGGTCTTGTGTTAAAGCATTTGCTGAGGACGAGCCCTGAGCTCCCAAAACAAACTTGGACCCAACATCGGAGGTCCATTTCTGGTTATCGTCATCGGTTGTTTCCGGTGACTCGGCCCCACAATTCAGGAGAATTTTGTCGGTCGGAACATAATCAGCTGCTAAAACCCTAACAATGGCGAAGCAGAGAAACAGAGAAATAAACACAGGAAAACACAAATTGGGGGTTTTCATGGGATCGGCTCGAACACAAACCCAGTTTCGCACAAAATGTATGAGCCAAACCCTAGATCTGAACCCCACTGATCAAAATTCAAAACAGAGAAGCTGACACGGAATTTGGGCAGAAAAATATCATTTTTTTTAACAAATTCAGCGAAAGACCCAGAACTAGAAAACGCAAAAGCAAGCTAAGGGACGATATGGGAAGTGAAATTAGAGGAATGGGAACAGAGTTCAAGCCATTTTCATGGAAATGGAAGCTGAACTTTACCTCTTGAAACAACAGAGATGAACCGGTCCAGTCGAACCGGAGAAAGGTTACGGTTTTTAGCTCAAAAACTCGGCGACCCTTCGAAGCTTAGAGCTTCTTTACAGGGAAAGTGAGAAACCGAAAATTTTGCGTTTTTCTTTTAGTATTTTATAGTAACAGTCATGAGTTTGGTAGTTGAGACTTCAAGACACGACAGAGGTTGAAGACGACAGAGGCGAAATGACGGTATTGCCCTCAGAAACGTTACTATATTTGGTATTAAATGACGTGTCACTGTATATTGGTTGGCTTGACAGATCAGTTCACTAGTGAGTGAGTGATTCACAGCACAGGTACGCTTTGAGAAATGCTACAGTGCTACGCGTTTTCTCTGCACCACGCTACAACTTGTTTGTTTGTCTTTTGTTGAGTTGGTTTGTGGACCCCACCACCTTCCACTCTTTGACTTTTTTTATAAAGTGTATTCAATTAATTTCATGTCGTGTTCGTACTGAAAGTTGAAATCGGGTAAACATAATTAATATGGCATGACCTAACTCGTTTTGCACGACAAGGTCGTCACATTTTGCACAACACGATTCAATAAATAAAATATCATAAATTCAACATAAATATGTTAACAACGTATAATTTGACCAACAGTTTAAACCGAGATCTCAGAACACGAACAATGCACAGTGCTGAGAGCCCCGTGCACTTAACCATCCTCGAACACTCGTGCACTTAACCATCCTCGAACACTCGTCCTATCATTTCCAGAATTGAAACACATTCTTAGCCTAAAGGGCTATTCTTCTGAAGAAAAGGAGCTGAAGGTCTCACATAACTGAAACCCATGAAATGGTTTCCATTGGCATTAGGGCTTGCCGCCGGAGAGTCCAATAGTGGCATGTCAGTCCACCGCGTCTCAAAGTTTGCAACACAGTGCTTCCCGGAAACTTCTGGACAGAAACTGGGCTGTATGGCTCTGGCGTCCAGTTTCTTCCAGTTGATCGGCTTGAACCATTTGTGACGCTTGATTTCCTCGCTTCCCGAAGGTCCGCTGCCTAAGCGCTTGCTCGGATCCTTTTGTAGGAGCTAAAACAAAGCAACGAAAAACACAAGACATTCCCTTTGATTAGTCGTTCGTGAATAAACACCAAACATTAGAGCTGACAATTTTTGGATCTGAAACCCAACCCATGTTGTATAATTGTTTGGGTTTGAATTGTATAAAACAGCCCTGACTAGTTTTCGGGTCAAGTTTCCTGTAAGTGGGAAACTGCAAGTCGGGTCGTCCAACCCTCACATTTTCTTGTAAAACGTGCATCCCGATTCCCGACCCACACCACTTCTATTGTGGTTTGAGTTTTGTGTTCTAAACTCGAAACCCAAACCCAAATTGCTAACCCTACCAACCATACGGTTCCAAGAATCATATGGGAACACAAATGAGGCTACGAATACTTACGCCTTTCAGTAAAGAATGAGCTTCGCTCGATAGAAATGCAGGTAGCTTGATCTTTTCTTTCACTATCTTTTGCTGGATCTTCTCCCGATTTCCCAGAAATGGAGGCTGCATTAACACAAAGTATTGTATAAGAAACAAAAGAAACAGCAACCATTGACTGACAAACTCAAAGAAAACATAATGCTTTATAATAGAGCTGATAATTCACATTTCATGTTCAGGCTGAATATAAAACCCTAACACGACCCGCTGATGGAAAACGTGTTGGCTGTACACCCAAAATTTGAATCTTTCATGGCAAACCCAACCCGAAAACTAAGCCGACCTATTTTGAGCGGACAAAACCAGCAAAATACGCGGGGCAAATTCGGGTGCCCATGGGTTGGGGTCCAAGTTATAAGCTGTATATGAGCATAGGTGGGAAAGGTCAATCGTAAATCCCTAGTTTTAGCTAAAAGACAAGATACACTTATATTGGAAATGAATAGACTATAGCAATAATACATGAAAGTCTTAAAAACAGAGCATTACAATTTGCAAATCACCAAAATAAGAAGTCGAAAAAATCAAACCTTTCCGGTGAGCATCTCAAATAGAAGGATTCCCACACTCCACCAATCAGCAGCCTTGTCGTGCCCCTTTCCAAGAATAATTTCAGGTGACATGTATTCAACTGTTCCGCACATGGAATTTGACCTTTTATTTTCCTCAAACTCTTTCGCTAGCCCAAAATCAGTCAACATCGCCTACATAAACAATGACAAAAAAATTACAGATTTACTCGAGGAGAAACTTTTGTTTCTCTCAGTGAGTGTGAGATATGTATATGTGTGTGTGTGTGGAGAGAGAGAGAGAGAGAGAGAGAGAGAGAGAGAGAGAGTACATGGCCATCTTCGTCCAATAGGATATTTTCGGGTTTGAGATCCCGATGCATGATGCCGTTAGCATGAAGGTGAGAAACTGCGGAAGTAATCTCAGCGGCATATATACGTGCAAGCTCCTCTCTGCAGTAAAATGACAAGTATTACTCAAAACTGTCACTTGATCTTTCTGAAATTATCTAAAATACAATGAGTAAATATATACCTGAAAAGGCCATGGTTGTAGAGCTGGAAAAAAAGGTGTCCGCCGTTCACAAAATCAAGAACAAGATATAGTCTATATTTTGTCTGCATCATCACAAATAAACAATCAACATTCGTACAAATAAGCGTGCAAGAATCTAAAGCGACGTTGATAAATAGTAGGAAATTACTTGGAAAGAGTATCTAAGCTGGACGATGAAGGGATGGTCAATTTTAGTCAAAATGTCCCTCTCGGCTTTCATATATTCAGCGTGATTCTTCTCCATAATCTTGTCCTTCCGCATGACCTTCATTGCATAAATGTCCGAAGTACCTTTTTTCCTAACCTGAAATACTTTTCCAAATGCACCCTGCCCGACAACCTTCAAGACCTCGAAATCTTCAGTGCCCACACTCTCGACATCATCATCTTCTGGAGCTGTCTCTGTGACACCATCATCAAAAGAAGGCTCGAGTTCTTTAATGGTCTCTTCACTGACACGATCCTCCACTAGTTCCACGGAGTCCTCTGTCTCGTGTATAGTGAGTTTGCTGAGCTTCAAAGATTGACTAACACATGAAGACGGACCAACCAAAGAATGTGATCTGCTATATATGACTACCGGATCATCATAAATAAGCTCAGCCCCGTCTTCCACGGATACACCATTTCCCAAATCCACAAAATTCAATTCTTTGGGAGTTTGAATTGGTAATGGACCAAAAACATCAGAGAAATCGAGGTCGATATGATCCAAAACCAAAGCTTCGGGGGGATTCTTGGGGACAAGCAAATTGCTCTGAAATGGTATGCACACACCGGTCTTCGCCATACCACGTAGCTGAGAAGAAACCATGTTACCGAACGGGCAAGCACTGAAGTGCACGGGAACAGGGTGCGTAAATCACAGAGCTATAGATTGATCTCTGGGATAGTTTCGGCTAGTTATGCTACTTATGGACACCTATCAATGGCCGTGATCAATAGGAAGTTCACGTATGCAATAGGAGTCCCCAAGAACTTTGGCAGCAAGCAGAACAAGATCCAGAAGAAGACGTAGTTCTTGTTTCCCGATTTACAGGAAACTACAGAGGCCCCAGTAGTTGTTGAATACATGAAGATCAGGCTGTCAAATCTGTCACACACACACACATCACAAAAGTTCGTAACTCTTCAATAATTTTTTTTCTTTTTCTTTTATTTTTTTTTTCTTCAATAATTGAGATACTATAATAACCATAAGAAATCATTAAAAAAAAGTTGAGGAACAGAATATTTTTCCCAACAAAATAAGGTTCTGGGGTCCAGATAATAAAGAGGTCAATCTAGAAACAATAAACAAAAGTAAAAATAAAATGGTATGATTTCATACTTGAACTTTCACTTAGTCAATAATCAAAGTGCAAACCGTCAAAGATTAGAGTTTGTGCAGAATTGAAGTCTTTTCTAAACTTTCCAAATTAGGGGTCTCTAATCATTAGAGTCCTCTAAAAAAAAAAATAAAAAAAAATAAAAAAAAAAAACTCCTTCTCAGCCTAAAATATAGAACTCAACAGAGAAATCAACCCAAATATACCCTTTAGAGCCAAATAAATATGAAAACTCTTCCAAATAGGTAAAAATACAAAAATTTCCAAATAATCACCCAATTCAGAACTAACCAGAACAAATCGCAATAGACCCATTTCTCAGCAACCTTCATTAGACCACACAACAACAAAAACAAGTCCATAGGTAAAACCCAGAACACGAAACTGGGATTCAAGGCAGGATAAAACAACTTTAATAGAAATCATGACAAAATTCAACCAAAATGTGCATCCATAACAGAACATAGTGTAAGCTAGTATTGCTTCACGTACTAAATTCGATTGATTGAGAGCTCATGCACTAAATCATAGGTTTGATCAAAGTTTAAAAAGAGTACTTTTACCTACAGAAAAAAAAAAAAAAAAAAATAAAGGATCAAGGCATTAAAAGATCTTTTCCTTCATACTTTAAGATTAAATTCATCAGGAAAGGAGAAAAACACTCCATTTTAGCCTAAATATAGAAATCAATAGAGAAATCAACCCAAATACACTAAAAACCAACAATTTGGAGCCAAATATGAAACTATTCAAAACAAGTATAAATAAAAAATCCCAAACAACATCCCGATTCAGAACTAACCACAACAAATCGCAACAGACCCATTTCTCAGCAAGCCTCAATCAATCCCAATCCAACAACAACCCAAAAAAACCCTAAATCGATAGGTACAAACCCAGAACGCGATACTGGGATTCAAGATCAAAGAACAAAACTTTACTCAAAACCAAACACAAAATTCAGAAGAAAAACAACAAGTTCGTACATAAAAGAGCGTGCTTGTCTCGTAAGAACCGTAAGCTTGAGAGGAAGAGAAACGTGAGGCAATTGAGAAAAGCGTTACCTGTGGACGGTGCAGAGGAAGGAGACGACGAGAACTGCGATTTGGGACGAGTCGTTTTCAACGAAACAAACCGATCTTTAAACGGAATAATCGGGTCGCCACTTATATATTGAGATCGGTGCAATTCACAATTCATGATTTATATTTTTACACGTGGCGTGTTGCTAGTGGACGTGTTCGACTAAAAAATTGATACTTTTTTTTTAAAAAAAGTGACTCTTTACATTTAATTTATAAATTGACGTTAAGATAAGATCGACATCTTACTAATTTACTTTATACAAGTCATATAGACAAAATGTCGGATGCCATGTCAGTAATGGTCGCGTTGCAATTGGGAAAGAGGGAGTTAAAGCGAGGTTGTTTATTATTAGATGATTGTATGAATTTAACATCCCAGTTTAAAGAGGTTGTGTTCTTTTTTATTGGTCGGTCTGTGAATAAGACAGCTCTCACGAGCTTGCTCGCCTGCCTCGTTCTGTGACAGATGGTCGTTTGTTTTGTGCTACGGATCATGACTCAAATTGTCAGCTCTATCTAACATTTGAGATTTTGACTACTTATTTTTATATTGAGCATGTTTTTATTATAGTTTATGAATAAAAATTAATTTTTTTGTGAAAATGTAAAGTAAAAAAGAATTGGAAATTTAGGAATATATTGGATGAAGCTTGGAATATGCTATATTTGGATTTGGATTTTTAGGCAAGTTGGGACAAATTGGTTGCGGTGCATTGCATGCAAAGAAAGAACAACACTCACGCCTCTTCTTCTTCTTTTATTGCAGTTTGGTTTACTGAGTTGCGTGTACTGCTTGATCTCTCCTTTTGTTTTGATTTTTTACGGTGTTTAATAATGAGTTCGAGCTGACAATTTGGATTGAATCTGCAGTATCTGAAGCTCGAATCACGTCACTTGTGATTCAAGTTTAGTCGTTAATCTACCCACCTCTTTCGAATCGGATTCAACTTTCGCCTTTTGAACCCGAACTAGATTGGTAGACTGAATTGCCAGCTTCAGTTGTTCGATGATACACCCGTAATTAGATAATAAGTTTAAAGCTCGCAATTCAGATTTTTGGTATGGTTTCTGTAGGCTTCAGGTGAAAAAAACATGACATGGGATCGTTGTGAATCAAGTTAGGTTGCGAGTTTATCAGATCTAGTCTAAAATATCTTAACCTGGAAGTCGAGTCTACTTTACACGACTCCAACCTGCAAAAATGTGGGTCGAATTTTGGTTAGCCATGACTACAACTTACAAACGTGACAATGGGTCGTACCAGTTTACACATCATCAAATCATGTTATGTAGGTCCAAGCTGATGATAGCCCGTCGACCAAAAATAGCCCAAGCTTGCTCACATTCGAAGAGTATTTATTAAAACGTACGATAAATCTAATCGGCTCAAAAAACTCAAGCCATCAAACCACTTGTCGTTGGCTCGGGATAGTGAGGGCCCAGGTCTAGAAAAAGGCCAGGCTCACTCAGACACGGGCCTAAACACGTAGAGGTACGAATCATTCACATGTTTATCAGACCAAGCACGATATTATCAGGTCGGATAAGATGGCCCATAAAATATACCAAAAAGTGTGGCTCAATGGAAGAAAAAGAAATGGAAATGTGAAATGGACTACATTAGAGTTTGCAATAGTTTTACAAGAGAACACCCACAACAGATATGCCTGGATTGGATACTCCTAACAACAACCCTACAAGCTAAGCTACAACAAACAAATATGAATAACAAAGATTGTTCAACATAAAAAGGGAACATACTTGAATGTAAATAGGCTGGAGCTTCTTTCGGCCCCTCCGGTGGATCGCCTCTAACAGAACTTCCAATGGTTGTTGCAGTTTACACATGTTACATACGTTGTCATAGGTTCATCGGCACTCCTGGTCTGCATCTGATGGTACGTGGTCTTGCGCTGACCGCAACGACCACACTTGAATTGATCAGTTGTTGCTTTTGGGGCTCCGCCACGCTCGCAATCAAACAAAGCTTTCTTTTTAATCTTGTTATTCTCGGCTTGCCTCTCATCGCTTGCCATTTCCTCCGGAGTCAACGTGATGAGTGTCTCTGGGCTGATGTGCCCTAGAAGAACCCGTCTCCTTAGGTCCGGGTTGTTTTGGTCCTTGAGGTTGAACATTATGGATCGGTACTTGAACTTCTGGCTACCGGTTGATCGGCCCAATTTTTCATACATCACGGACTCTACTGAGACAGCAACGCGGATTGGGTCACAAGCTTTGACTTCGTCCATAAGGGACGCGTCAACCTCGTTGGCAACTTTGGAGAGAGACTCGGAAATGATCTCCCTGAGTTTGTCACGAACAGCATCGTTGCACTTGACCATTGAAGTGAGCTTTGGTGTGGTTGGCGCTTGTGATGGTTTCTTTGTGCTTGAAGATTGCTTCTCTTCCTTGGGTATCTTTTCGACCTTAACAGTCTCGTCCCGTGCCCTCTTCTCTGCCTTGACTGTATCCACGTCTTTTCTTTCAACCTTGACAGTTTCTGTACTTATTTTCTCAACCTTGACAGTTTCATTATTTGAAATCTTTTCAACCTTTGCAGAGCTCGCCTTTGAGACCTCGGTCTTTACAGTTGAGCTTTTGCCATCGAAGCTGGCACTTTTCTTGATCCGTGTCTCGTCGATGACAACCTTTGCAGAGCTCGGCTTTGAGACCTCGGTCTTTACAGTCGAGCTTTTGCTATCGAAGCTGGAACTTTTCTTGATTTTTAGTGTCTCGTCGATGACAACTTTTTTCCATGCCTCGAGCAAGTCGGTGGCCATAGTCTGGATCTTTTCCTGGGGATGTTTAGTTAGATGTCGAACATGTCTTCCAACCTGTAACAAAATACTCATCTGAGAAGCTTACACGAGGAAAATAAAGTTCATATTTTTATCGATAACAATGAGTTGTGCACATACACATGTTATATGTATCAACTAAAATAATAGTAAAACTAATGAATCCATCATCATAGCTTCTAACAAATGAAACAGCAATGGTAATATGTGGAGGTATGAATCTAAGTTGAACGAATATATATGGACACAGAAAACCATCCAGCTTATTTTTAAGAAAGAAGAGGCCAAATCTTGTACCTAAATCTAAATTAAGTCCCAAATGACCCCCTTAACGCCATTGCACATAAAGCTGGCAATTCGGATTTCGGGTTGGGACCGTTGGGTTCAAGTTGGAGAGACCTAATCCAAAACCGACCCTCCTCAAGAGGTGCATATTTTAGAAAGGCTTGCAAACTGGGTTGCGGCTGAAACAAGCAAGGAATAAAATCGCACGCATGTTTAACGGACCATTATTTGCTGGGTCGGATCCGGTATTATTAGGCCAGACCAGTGATGGCAAGCAGGCCATAAATCATTTTGCAACCTCTACCTAGAAAAATGAGCCCCAGGACAAGGTCGGGACAAAAGGCCCACATGATTATCAGGCCATTATTTGCCGAGCTGGGCCAGTGATGACCTACAAACCATTTTGCCAGCTCTTGTTTTTGGTGGCAGGTTTGCCATGAAAGATGTGTGGGTTGCCTGACACGATTCACACCCAATTCATGGCATACTCGGATGGTCACGGGTTCAGGCCCAAATAGTCAGCTCTTATTGCATATGAACTCCCCAAGCTGTCAAAAATGACAAATATAAATATTTAACCAATAGATGAAACTGTCAAGTAATTACATGTATCATTGGCTGTTGATATAAGTTAACGGTTTAAATGACATGATAAACCATTTCATGTATTTGTAATGATTTCACAAACCAATCATTTGCATCGCCCAACATAACGCCATAAACATGACTGTAAAAGAACATACAATTACTTGCAACTGCCAACCAACAATTTTATTTAACGAATTACGACACTTCAAGCATCTGATACTAAATTTCATTCACTCACATGGGTACGTACAAAAGAGAGAACTTTGATCACAACTAATGGTACTCCAATTTTCAACGTCTACAACAAAGGTGTAGTGTTAAGGAAAGACCAAAGAATTGTAATTGTTTCATAAACCAACCTGACTATTTCAACTGACACCATCAAGTATATCCTTTCTATCACTATTCTTGTGAGCAATAAGAATTTTGTGGTCTTTTGGTTTGCTACCAGAGATAATGAGAGTTTATAGGAAACATCTAATGCAAGAAAACACTAGACGTGCTAGTGACTATAGCACATTTAGTGGCAAACCTTTAGCCTTGTTTTTACAGGTTAGGTGTAACCTTCAAACAAAAGTATCTTACAAACAGCCAACCCAAAAAGAAACCCCACAACAAGAATGTTTTTTTTTTTCCTTATCCCTCCGAAATGGAACAAGGCAAAAAGGAAACAAAATATGATTCCTTGCTTGCACAGTTGCATTTCTTTTTAACTATACCCACAAATAAATCATATAGACATATGAGCTCAACGCAAAATTCAATAAAGAACACAGCCTAACTTTCAAAAATATCAGAGACTATGAGTGTATCAATTCATGTGCATAATCTAAGCCTTCACTGCATTTGTCAAATTCATAACTCTAACCTAAGTCTGCACTAAATGTGTACTAAAACGCACATTTGATGACAAATTGTGAGCTAAAAATGCCAAAAATAAAAAACGATGAGTCCAAAGCAAGGTGCAGAGCAGAGCCCATTGAAGGCAAGAGTCTATGCATGTGGGTAATCTAAGTCTTCACTAAATTTGTCAAATTCATAACTCTAACAGTTAGATTATACCCTAAATTTAAACTTAATCGCACATTTGGCCAAAATGTTGAGCTAAAAAACTGTAAAAATGATGAATAAACAAACAAATAAAACTAATGCATTCAAAACAGGGTGCAGAGCAGAGCAGAGCCCAATATCAAGTCATGTGCAATCTTCACTGAATTGGTCAAATACAAAACTAAGCCCTAAATTTATTCTAAATGGCACATTTTTAAGATAAAATGAACCAAAATGATAGTAAATTAATAAGACTGATGAACCCAAAGCACAGAGGAGAGCAAAAACCTGAGTAGAGACAAGAGCGTCCTTAGTAACCGGAAAGCTCTTGAGCTGCTTCAAGGCGTCAATGCAGCGAGCCACCTCAGGCCCGTTCGACGATGCTCCGTCGGCCGCCGCAGCTGCCGCCGCTTTCTTTGCGTCCTCGAACAGCCCCACCAGCTCTTTCTCCATCATCAATCGCTCAAATATCTTCAAATCTAAACCACACCAAATATCAAATTCATCGAACAAACAAACGAGAGAAAACAAAAAAGACACTGAATTTATGGGGAGAGAGATTGAAATACCGGAGCGATCTGAGAGTAGAGCTTCGATGAGGTCGGTCGCGGATGGTGGAGACTCCAATCCAGAGGTTGTGAGTGTGTGGTGTTGGGAGGGTTTTGTGGATTGTGGTCGTTGGCGATGAAGACGAAGCTGGTCTGATACTGAGGAGAGAGATTAGGGATTTGGAGGCGAAGCCAAAATATATACGTCATTTTTTAAAATATTTTATTTTTATCGTTTTTATAAATATTTGTAATAATTTAGTTAGAGTTGTCTTTTTATCATTTCTACCCTCACGTGCTATCCATGTGTCATGTGTGGCATGTTAAGCATGATAGTCAAGTGTTGGGTTGGATTTTTTAGATTTTTGTTAGAAAAAAACTTTAATTTGACTCAACTCGACTCGAAAAGCTAATATGTTCGAGTTTGTGTTCGAAACTCAAGTTAAGTTCGGTCTTACTCGGTTTAAGTTTGTCTTACT